>OU696668.1:0-227500 GCA_916049575.1 Ancistrocerus nigricornis
CCAGACCCAACCCAGACCCCCAACCCAGACCCAACCCAGACCCAACCCAGACAGACCCAGACCCAGACCCAACCCAGACCCAACCCAGACCCCAACCCAGACCCAACCCAGACCCAACCCAGACCCAACCCAGACCCAACCCAGACCCAACCCAGACCCAACCCAGACCCAACCCAGACCCAACCCAGACCCAGACCCAACCCAGACCCAACCCAGACCCAACCCAGACCCAACCCAGACCCAACCCAGACCCAACCCAGACCCAACCCAGACCCAACCCAGACCCAACCCAGACCCAACCCAGACCCAACCCAGACCCAACCCAGACCCAACCCAGACCCAACCCAGACCCAACCCAGACCCAACCCAGACCCAACCCAGACCCAACCCAGACCCAACCCAGACCCAACCCAGACCCAACCCAGACCCAACCCAGACCCAACCCAGACCCAACCCAGACCCAACCCAGACCCAACCCAGACCCAACCCAGACCCAACCCAGACCCAACCCAGACCCAACCCAGACCCAACCCAGACCCAACCCAGACCCAACCCAGACCCAACCCAGACCCAACCCAGACCCAACCCAGACCCAACCCAGACCCAACCCAGACCCAACCCAGACCCAACCCAGACCCAACCCAGACCCAACCCAGACCCAACCCAGACCCAACCCAGACCCAACCCAGACCCAACCCAGACCCAACCCAGACCCAACCCAGACCCAACCCAGACCCAACCCAGACCCAACCCAGACCCAACCCAGACCCAACCCAGACCCAACCCAGACCCAACCCAGACCCAACCCAGACCCAACCCAGACCCAACCCAGACCCAACCCAGACCCAACCCAGACCCAACCCAGACCCAACCCAGACCCAACCCAGACCCAACCCAGACCCAACCCAGACCCAACCCAGACCCAACCCAGACCCAACCCAGACCCAACCCAGACCCAACCCAGACCCAACCCAGACCCAACCCAGACCCAACCCAGACCCAACCCAGACCCAACCCAGACCCAACCCAGACCCAACCCAGACCCAACCCAGACCCAACCCAGACCCAACCCAGACCCAACCCAGACCCAACCCAGACCCAACCCAGACCCAACCCAGACCCAACCCAGACCCAACCCAGACCCAACCCAGACCCAACCCAGACCCAACCCAGACCCAACCCAGACCCAACCCAGACCCAACCCAGACCCAACCCAGACCCAACCCAGACCCAACCCAGACCCAACCCAGACCCAACCCAGACCCAACCCAGACCCAACCCAGACCCAACCCAGACCCAACCCAGACCCAACCCAGACCCAACCCAGACCCAACCCAGACCCAACCCAGACCCAACCCAGACCCAACCCAGACCCAACCCAGACCCAACCCAGACCCAACCCAGACCCAACCCAGACCCAGACCCAACCCAGACCCAACCCAGACCCAACCCAGACCCAACCCAGACCCAACCCAGACCCAACCCAGACCCAACCCAGACCCAACCCAGACCCAACCCAGACCCAACCCAGACCCAACCCAGACCCAACCCAGACCCAACCCAGACCCAACCCAGACCCAACCCAGACCCAACCCAGACCCAACCCAGACCCAACCCAGACCCAACCCAGACCCAACCCAGACCCAACCCAGACCCAACCCAGACCCAACCCAGACCCAACCCAGACCCAACCCAGACCCAACCCAGACCCAACCCAGACCCAACCCAGACCCAACCCAGACCCAACCCAGACCCAACCCAGACCCAACCCAGACCCAACCCAGACCCAACCCAGACCCAACCCAGACCCAACCCAGACCCAACCCAGACCCAACCCAGACCCAACCCAGACCCAACCCAGACCCAACCCAGACCCAACCCAACCCAGACCCAACCCAGACCCAACCCAGACCCAACCCAGACCCAACCCAGACCCAACCCTTTTTTTTTTTTTTTTTTTTAGAAAATCATCATTGGCCCAGCTCCAGAAGGGAGCAACAGCCTCAGATTTCCCCCAGCCTATCCCTCGTGGTGCGCCTTGCGGCATTCGTCGCCGAGGGAGGCCTCTCGTGGGGGTCCCTACCCGGAATTCCCCCACATCCTTCCTTGGTACGCGGGAGGTGAAAACGGAGGACAGAGGGTCCCCGATAAAAAACACCTTCCCGACGTATCCTCCCCCCATGTGGCCACCCACCGCCGCGTGATTCTACTTTGTCGCGCCTATAGCGCCCGCCCTTACGTTCCCTTGATTTCGCCCTGGTCCCCACGCTACGCTAAGGGGGCAGGTCGTCCCTGCCCGCCCTTTCGAGGGCCCTTTCTCTCTCCGCTCTGTTGTTGAAAATGCGTGTGATGTAGGTGTTTATCACCTGCCATTCGTTGTTACCCCTCAACATACACCCGACTAAGTTGTCGGGTGTAATGTCGGTTCCCAGAACGATTCCGAGTTCCCTTAATCTTCCAGCGACCGGCGGGCATTCAAACATCGCGTGTTCCGCGGAGTCTATCTCCCCCTCGCACATGATGCAAGCCGCGGTTTCCCTCCTCTTAAACTTGGCCAGGTATTGACCAAACCCTCCGTGCCCAGAGAGAGCCTGGGTGAGGGAGTAATTCAGTTCCCCGTGTTTTCGTCCCACCCATGGTTCCAAGTCGGGGATGAGCCTTCTTGTCCAGCTCCCCTTGGACCCGGCCGCCCAACGACGCTGCCATACGTGCATGGACCGCACCCTCTCCTCGGTTTTGATTTCTTTAGCGCCCGCTGCCCTTTCGGGGTCCGGTAGATGTCGTAGCGCTTTAATTCTCTCCCATACTGTCTTCCTCTCCATAGCGAGGATGTCCAGAGGGGGCATCCCCGCGATGACACATACCGCTTCCGAGGAGATGGTGCGGTAGCCGCAGCACACCCTAATCGCCCCCCTCCTGTACACCGGCGCCATCAACCGCTGGAGCGCCGACTTATTCATGGCGTCTGCCCATATCGGGGCCCCGTATAAGAGAGTGGCTTCTGCGACCGTTGCCAGTAGCCTTCTCCTTCTCGGCTTGGGTCCCCCCACATTCGGCATAAGCCGCGCGATCGCTGTCTCCGCCATTGCCGCCCTCGCACTCGCCTTCTCTGCGTGCTGCCTGAAGGACCATCTACAGTCTATTATGACGCCCAGGTATTTAAGAGCCGGTTTGGGGGTAATATCAACCCCACCTATCCTAATCTTCGGGGTTGTAACCCTGCGTCTTTTCCTATTAAATACTACGAACTCCGTTTTCTCTGCGGCGATCCTGAGTCCCCTCTGGGTCATCCAGCTTTCTATGTCTTCGAGAACCCTATTTGCTATTCTTTCCGCCTTACCAACCGTGGAGGCCTCTACGAGGACGGCGAGATCATCCGCGAACGCGACGAGCTCTACCCCCTCCGGAACGTCCAATTCGAGTACTGGGTCAAATGACGCGTTCCACAGGGTTGGTCCAAGAGCCGAACCCTGTGGGACCCCCGCAGTGACCTCCTTTTCGCATTCGCCGTCCTCGCCCCCGAGGATGAGGACTCTTCCCCTGAAATAGTCGGCGATGATTTTCAGGAGGTATACCGGTACCTTCCATACGTGCTCTAGCGAATCGAGAATGACAGTCCAGCTAGCCGAGTTAAAGGCATTTTTGACGTCGATCGTCACCATAAATAGAACTCCCGCCCTTTCCGCCCTTCCCGACTTATGCCTGGCGACTGCCTCGGCCAGGACCCCAATGGCGTCCAGGACGGACCTACCCCTCCTGAACCCAAACTGGTGCTTCGAGAGACCACCGGCCGCCTCGATCGCCTCCTCGAGCCTTGGCAGGAGGAGGCGCTCGAGGAGTTTGCCGGTGGTATCCAGCATACAGAGGGGCCTGTACGAGGCAGCCCCCCCATCCCCTTTGTCCTTTGGGAGGAGGACCAGCCGCTGTCTCTTCCAGTACGGCGGTATCTTCCCCTCCACCAGGCAGGAGTTCAGTGCTGCTAATAGCCAATCTGGCTCCATTGTCGCTACTAGACGGAGGACCTCGTTTGGGACCCCGTCAGGCCCCGGTGCTTTCCCTGTCGCGAGTTTCTTTACCCCCCTCTCCAACTCCTGCCTGGTGAACGGGGGTATCTCACCGGAGGCCCCCCACGCCCGACGCGGTACCTCATCCCCCCGCGGGAACAGCTCCTCGGCGATGCGACTGACTTCCGCCAGCGCACCGGGAGCCGTAGCCACGGCACGGTCTCTGATATTCCTGGTAACCAGCTTATAGGGGAGTCCCCACACGTCGTGGTCTACCCTCTCTATAAGCTGGTTCCATGCGTCCCCCTTGGCCTTTCGTATGGCACGCTTTAGCTGGTTTTTCAGCGCTCTATATATCGATTCGTGGGGTTCCCCGTTGCCCCTGCGCGCCCGCCCCCTTGTAGCTCTCCTACGCATGACTTGGCAGGAACGGCGGAGTGTCGCTATTTCCTCGGACCACCAATATACCGGCTTATTATTAACTCGCACCCTCCCCTTCTTTGGCATTGAGGCATTGCACGCTGCGATTATGCCTTGCATCACCTGGTCGGCCCCGGGTTCTTCCACGCTCGCCGCTTCCTCCCTGATATGTCGCGTGAAAACCTCTCTATCCCATTTTCCGAGAACCCATCCTCTGGTGGGGGGTGGCGGGCGGTACCCCCTCCTTGATTCGATTAGGATCGCCTGGTGGTCGCTGAGTGTTGTGTCTGGAAGGACTTTCCAGCGCCCCAGCGAACCCACCAGGCTTTCCGACGCGAACGTAACGTCTATTATTGAACCCGTCCCCCTCCTTCTGAACGTAAAAGCCCTCCCATTATTTAAGGTTACCCAGGCGTTAGCTGAAGCCAGGTCAGCCAGGATGCTCCCCCGTCTGTCCTGGTGGTCGCTTCCCCATGTTGGCGACTTAGCATTGAAGTCGCCCCCCACCAGGGTGGGCCCTCGGTTTCTCCCCACGGTGTGCGCCAGACTCGCTACGCCCTCCTCGTACTCCGCGATCGTAATGTTCGGGGAAAAGTAGCACGAAACTATAGTTGTGTCCCTGATCTTAGCCGCCACAAAGCCTTTCCCCCTCGCTATTACTCGCGGACTCCCAAGGTTGCGATCTAACACCCAAATCGCGGCGAGTCCCGTATGGTCTTGCACCCAATACTTTCCCGGTGCTGTACGGCGGGGTTCGCTGATTAAACCCACCCCCGCTTTATGTTCTCGCGCGATTTGTGTGAGCATATCCTGTGCCGCGGCGCACCTATTTAGGTTGCACTGTAAATAGTTTACGTTGGCCATTATGGTGCGACTGTTTCACTTTCCGCGATTCCTCCCCTCGCGTTGTTGGCCTGGCAGTCCCTTATTCGATGTCCTGCTTTGCCGCAGCGGAAACAGCAATCCCTCTTGTCCATGGGTTCTTTACACTGTGCCGCCCAGTGCCCCACCACGTGGCACCTGGTACACCTCGACGCAGACGCCTTGGTGCGCACGCGCGCTACTACCCACCCCATTTCTATTTTTCCAGCGTGTAAAAGCTTCGCCGCCGCCTCGTCCGGCAGCGTGACCGTCGCGATTTGAGTTCCGCGGAAGCCCGGTCTCATCCAGACCTCTGGCGGCACCTTCGTCGGGCCCACCGCATCCATTACCACCTCCATTATTTCGACCGTAGTTACGCAAGAATCGAGGTCCAAGATTTCGAGGACCGTCTTCGGCGTTAGGATTTCGGGGCGTAGCTCGTTCCCCAGCGCCGCTCCAATGGCGTTGACTAGGCCCTCCTCAGCGCCTGGTGCCTGTTCCGCTGCCAACTCCACTAGTACGTGGCCTGCCACCGTCCTCTTGACTCCAGAAATCTTCGCGTTCGTCTCGCTTAAATTTACTCCTTCCTTCATTTTCCTCACTATGTCTTCGTACGAGGCCTTGTCCGTTTTACGGATCAGTATGGCGTCCTTAACCTTTGGCCTGGTGATCCTCGGAGGAGGGGGGGGTGGCCGCTCCCTGCCCGCTGCACCTCCCACTTCTTTCCTGGCCCGCTGTCCAGCGATCGCCGCCCACGTAGGCCGTGTTGTCTCTCGTCCCTCGACGTCCCTGGTTTCGGGAATCGCCACCGGGTCCGCTCCTCCCTCGTCAGCCGTTTCCCTCTCTGTCTCTGTTTCCAACGGCGGAATGGCTCTGGCACCCTTTTTCCTCCTTCTCCCCTTCTTGGCCGTCGACGTTCCTTTCCCGCATATTTCCTGCAGTCTGGTGTAAATAAGTCCGACCTGCGCCATCATTTCTCTGCACTCGGTCCTGACCGGGTCCTCGTTGCCGCTCGGTTCATTCTCCCCTTGCCTGTCTTCTCCGGTATCTGCCTCCATCGCCGTAGTGGCTCTTCTCCTCGCTTTCCGCGGCAGGGGTTCCTCCTCAGTGGCTATCTCGCCCTCGCACCCCGACGTGACCGCCGAGATTTCCTTTCTTTTTCCTCGGTTCCTTTCTTCAGTCTGGGTGGTGTTGTCCCTCAGTTCTGGCTTACTCGCCGCTGTTCCTCCTGGTTGTTCTTTGCCGTTCGTCAATTCGCATATGTACGCGGTTACCCCTGCGTCCAGAGATTCCCTCCGCGTGTTCATATTTTTTATGGCGGCTCCCAGCTGCTTCAGTGTGCGAAGGTGTTCGGCGTACTCCGCCTTTTTCGCTGTCAGGAAGTTTCTATTGCCCAGTATGTATTCGCCCATTCGACTGAATCGTTCCAGCGCATCGTCATACAGGACTACGACTTCCTTTGCTGCTTCCGTGGCGTTCTTTGCAACTTCCGCTAGTTTCCTAATTACTTGTCCCTCAGCAGCAGTCTCCTGTGCGCTGGCGAACCTGGGAGGCGTTTCGAATGATCCGGCATCGGATAGGGCGTCAATTATCTCCTGGGTGGAGTGCCTCATGGTGCTGGATCCAGCCGGTTCCAGTTCGCCCATGGCTGATAAGTTCCCTTCTTCCGTGTCGTTGATCCATATGGACGACGCCTTCTCTTGGAGAGTCGTCCTCGTGCCCGGTGTTTGCAGTGCGGAGAGCTTGGCTCCCTTTTCTCCCGCTGGACCCTCGAGGACCGCCGTCTTTTTCCTCTCCCCTTCGTTGTTCTTCGCGTTGGCTTCCTTCTCTTTTGACTTTGATTCCTCGAAAGAGAACAGCGTCCGATCGTCGTCGTCCTCCATTCTGGTGGTTACCGAAAGACCGCGCTGGTATTTTTGCTAATATTCGGCCAAGACACCCACCTCCACACGCGTTTTTTTGGGTGAAGAGCCGAAACGGTGCGCGCGGACCGTTCAAAAGACGCGCGTCGCCGCGTATCGATTACACGATTGTTCACGCGTATCCCTTCGGTCTCGCGATAGCCCGTCACTTTTCCCGACGCCCTGGGCTGCTGGGTGGTTCTCCTGCTACCTTTTAGCCGTTTTACCGTAGCGTCACCCCTCACTATACGCGTAGCTATGGCTTTCGCGCTAAAGTTTCGTCAAATACGCGATATTTTTGCCGTTACACGCCTTCACACGCGGTTTCGGTCGTTTTCACGCGCGGGCCGCCATTTTGTCGGTCACTCACGCTTTCGCCAGACTCTCGCGCGCACCACTTGGTATTAAGTCGGGTGGCTACACTGCGTGTGCAGACTGCCCGCACTACCCGCGAAGTTTCAAATCCCTTGATGGGCACTTCCTAATACTATGTTTAAACTACCTTCACTTTAGTACCTAAATAATCGTTCACTCTCCCTCGATTTTTCGAGCTCCGGTTCGTCTAGATACGATCACTATAACGCGCACTGCGGCAAGATTAGATCGCGAGGTGACAGGCCATGGGCGCGGCCATCTTGCAGCGTGGCGTCGCCAGTCTCACGCGCGCACACTTTAATGCGCGCGGGCGCTCGCGTGGGTTGGTACTCCTTAGTTCACGCGTCACTGCTGCCACCTTAATATTGCGCGCGGATTTCAAAGTCGATTCGTACACCGATCGATAGACGCTCTAACCGTGGGTATTTTCTTACTTTAATTAGTGCCGATCGTTCCTATTGAGGCTAAGTGCCTTTCTACTAAAAGGTTTCTACACGGGGAAGCCGGTAAGTATTAATTTAGGAGGTTCGGAAATTGCACTCGTCAGCCCGTGAGTGCCGCCATGCTATAACGTCATGTGCGCGCGCAGAATTCCGCTCGCCACGTGCTCCTGTGTTTATAAGTTCTATATTAATACTAAATTAATACTAAGTATATGTGTTTCCTACTATATGTTCCCTCTCCCTCGATTTTTCGGGCTCCGGTTCGTCTCGATACGGTCACTTTAACGCGAACTGCGGCAGTTTTAGATCGCAAGGTGACAGGCCATGGGCGCGGCCATCTTGCCGCGTGGCATCGCCAGTCTCACGCGCGCACACTTTAATGCGCGCGGGCGCTCACGTGAGTTGGTACTCCTTAGTTCAAGCGTCACTGCTGCCACCTTAGAATGCGCGCGGGTTTCAAAAGCCGATTCGTATACCGTTCGATAAACGATCTAACCGTGGGTATTTCCTTACTTTAGTTAGTGCCGATTGTTCCTATTAAGGCTAAGTGTCTTTCTACTAACAAGTTTCTACCCGGGGAAGCCGGTAAATAATAATTTAGGAGGTTCGGGAATTGCACGCGTCAGCCCGTGAGTGCCGCCATGCTATGACGTCACGTGCGCGCGCAGGATTCCGCTCGCCACGTGCTCCTGTGTTTATAAGTTCTATATTAATACTAAATTAATACTAATATATGTGTTTCCTACTATATGTTCCCTCTCCCTCGATTTTTCGGGCTCCGGTTCGTCTCGATACGGTCACTTTAACGCGAACTGCGGCAGTTTTAGATCGCAAGGTGACAGGCCATGGGCGCGGCCATCTTGCCGCGTGGCGTCGCCAGTCTCACGCGCGCACACTTTAATGCGCGCGGGCGCTCACGTGAGTTGGTACTCCTTGGTTCAAGCGTCACTGCTGCCACCTTAGAATTGCGCGCGGGTTTCAAAAGCCGATTCGTATACCGTTCGATAAACGATCTAACCGTGGGTATTTCCTTACTTTAATTAGTGCCGATTGCTCCTATTAAGGCTAAGTGTCTTTCTACTAACAAGTTTCTACCCGGGGAAGCCGGTAGATAATAATTTAGGAGGTTCGGGAATTGCACGCGTCAGCCCGTGAATACCTCCATGTTCTGACGTCATGCGCGCGCAGGGTTTCGCTCGCCACGTGCTCCTACTAGTTATGAGTTCCGTTTATTAGTACTAAGACTATGAGTTTTCTGTCCAATATACACGCTTAATTTATAAGTACTTTAATTGTCGAGTTTAGGAGCTGCTATAGGACGGCAAAAACCTAAACTTGATGTCCAAAAGCCCGATGTGTCATCATGCGGGCGCGGCCATTTTGCTTCTCGCTATGCTCGCTCGCGCGCATGGAAATGCGCGCGGGTGTTCACGCGGGTTGGTCACCCTGCTCACGCTTCACGTGTGCTCTCGCGGCTCGAGTATCTTTCACGTACTACGCGCACCTCTACCGCGCACTACGTCACGTATCACAACACGGCCATCTTGAGTCTCGAAGTGCCTCGATATCTTCGATTATGGGGCAGAAATAATATTTCCTGACTCACCAGTTCGCTGAATTTTGCTGAGACGCTACCTGTTGCCTTGCCGGACCGAGCTAGCCGCTTCGTGGCGCCAAACACCCTCCTGTTGACCCTGTGGAAGGCCTGGAATACAGCCTGTCAGTTCGATAGGTAGTGTGACGTCACACGTATCGATGTCGCTCGCCTACGTCCTTTGGCACGGAAACACTTAGCTCCACCGTTATAAAACCCTCCAAGTACACTCAGGTGCGTATTTCACTACACTATTAATCACTATTGACCGATCGCGAGCCTTTTCTGGCCGATTTTCGACACGTATTAAGCCCGATAAGCTACGATCGATTAGTATCGAAGTTCTCGCGCATGCGCATTAGCGTCAACCTGTCACTTTGCACGCATCGCCATTTTGCCTCCCGAGAAAGAATCGACCAAGACACCAAACCACTCCTGAGATTGCTCCTGGTGATGCCTTCCTCTCCTTTAAACCGGTCCACAGCTCTTCCTTCGAGTTCGCGGGAGGCCGTTGGACGGTTTTTTAGCCCGGAAATCCCCCTAGTAAGCGCCGCTGTCGCCGAGAAGGTGGCGTGACGTCACGAATCGTTCGCTCTTCGTTCGCCTTCCACTCGTCCGCGCTTGGATTTCTATCACTAAAACTACACTAGATACCGTCTTATCGGTTCTTAAAGCTATGTTCGAAGGTCCGGAGTATTGTTCACTTACCACGGGGAGTCTCGCTCAACCCGTGAGTTGCACTCGTCGCCGTAATTTTCAAATCTCCCAGCGGAGTACACCAGCCGTCTAACCGCCCGTCGACGGCCGTTCGCCCGTCGCGTTTTCCAACCCTTATTACGGAGTTTCTACGCGTTAGCCGGGTACTTTACGTTAAAATCGCCGTATTCGTTCCCAGAACTAAATCCTTAGACACTTTTTAACCGGATATAACCGTTTGAGACACCGAAATGACCTCAGTATAGCGGAGCACGACTCGAGACGTCTTCTCTACCAACCCAGACCCAACCCAGACCCAACCCAGACCCAACCCAGACCCAACCCAGACCCAACCCAGACCCAACCCAGACCCAACCCAGACCCAACCCAGACCCAACCCGGGGTGAAGTGGTCCCAATGCTGACCTAACCGTAGTGAAAAGTGCTCGCAATACAGACGCAACCGGGGATGAAAGTGTTCCCAATGGAATTGCAGACGCAACCGGACATAGATCTGGTCCCAATGCAGACGCAACCGGGGATAAAAGTGGTCCCAATGCAGACGCAACCGGACCACCGGACCGCCATCCGACCAAATGCAGACGCAACCGGACACAAAAGTGTTCCCAATGCAGGCGCAACCGGACCACGACCCGACCACAACGGTCGGGTACAGACACAACCGGACACAAAATTGCTCGCAATGCAGACAAAACCGCAGACAAAACCGGACAAAACGGCCACCCGACCGCAATCCGACCACCACCGGACCAACATCCGACCACCATCCGACCGCGACACGACCAATCACAAAAGTGGTCCCAAACCATCCGACCACGACCGGACCACCATCCGACCGGAGATGAAAGTGGTCCCAAACCATCTGACCACTACCGGACCACCTTCCGACCGAAGATGAAAGTGGTCCCAAACCATCTGACCACTACCGGACCACCTTCCGACCGAAGATGAAAGTGGTCCCAAAGCATCCGACCACTACCGGACCACCATCCGACCGAAGATGAAAGTGGTCCCAAAGCATCCGACCACTACCGGACCACCTTCCGACCGAAGATGAAAGTGGTCCCAAAGCATCCGACCACTACCGGACCACCATCCGACCGAAGATGAAAGTGGTCCCAAAGCATCCGACCACTACCGGACCACCTTCCGACCGAAGATGAAAGTGGTCCCACAGCATCCGACCGGACCACCATCCGACCGGAGATAAAAGTGGTCCCAAACCATCCGACCGGACCACCATCCGACCGGAGATAAAAGTGGTCCCAAACCATCCGACCACAATCCTACTACGACAAGGCCACCATCCGACCACCACAAGACCACGATGCGACCGAACGATAACACTACTCGACAGCTACACTGCCGGACTGCAACAAGACTGCGACACGACCGGACCACTAACAGCGACACCACACTAACCGTTCACGATGCGACCGGAACACTACTACAACAGCTACATGAAAATACTGGAAGAATGATGAAACGTACTCAGATTAGAAAATCTTACCAAGACACACACCAAACATAATCTGAGCATCACTTTGAAAGTGTATAAAATTCGTTTGGAAATGATCAAAGATTGGAATAAGACCAAGACACACACCAAACATGATCTGAACCTACAGCATCACTTTGAAAATGTATAAAATTCATTTGGAAATGATCAAAGATTTAAATAAGGCCTAAACACACACCAAACATGATCTGAAACAGCAGCATCACTTTGAAAGTGAAAAAAATTCATTTCGAAATGATCAAACATTGGAATAAGACCAAGACACACACCAGACATGATTCTGATACTTTCAAATCTCTAAAGAATACAATCAATTGAACTTCAAATAATCAGACACTAAAAGAATACTTCAAATTCATCTTACTTTACACGACCACAGCACGACCGGACCACAACAGCTACAAAACTACGACCGGACCACTACTGCGACACGACACTAACCGACCACCATCCGACTGGACCACTACTGCAACAGCGACACGACCGGACCACTACTACACGATCGGACCACTACGACACGACCACTGCCCAGCCACTAACCGACCGGACCACTACACGACCACGCTACAAAATGTTACACACTACCGTAGAGCAAACTGTTCCCGACTGGATTGAGTACGACTACTAGAAAAACAATAAACCTTCTTTTACTCAGTTGTACTTTTCAAACCTAAACATACAATCTCATTGGAAAGATGTAGAGTATCAGCGAGCAATAAATTAATCAAATTCCACTCCAACGTAGAGAAAGGTACCAAAAATTTATATGAAACTTAGTGACATTGACCAAAGTAAACAAACATAGACCTAGTACTGATAGAAAGCTATAGAGACCTGAACTTTACTTTCAAAGTAATCCGAAAGACGATAAACCTGACTTTGACAGAGTTGTACTTTATCAAACACATCCAACAAACTCATTGGAAAGATTTATAGAATTAGGGAGGCATTAATTAAAAGAGTTCGACGCCAACGAAAAGAAAATCACCAAAAATTTGAATCAAACAGAGTGACATTGACCAAACTGAAATAGAATGGAGAAAACAGTGATAAAAAGCTATAGAGACACTGACTTTGACTTAAAAGTGAATAGGAAACGAGAAAACTGGATCAAACGTATAGTTGGACTGTTTCAGACACGATCTAGTCACCTGGTGGACGTTACCTACTTATGAAACGACTGTAATACCATCGAACGTGAAGAATAACCAAGAACATTGACGATGAAGCTTGTACGAGTTGACTAAAATGATATTAAAAAGGAATAGACGATGATACAAGACCACAGGAGCCAGAACATATACTTAAAACATGAATAGACTATGATAAACGACGATAAAAGAAGAATACTACGATTTACATGTACTGAACTTACTTAAAAATAGAAAAGATTGCATTACCATGCCATAAAAGATACTTTAAAAGTGAGTAGAACGAGAAAAGTGTCTTCCGAAAGAAACAAATTACTTTAAAATACTAGAAGAACAATTAAATGTATTTAAGGAGTGACTTGGCAGTGATAGAGACGAGAAAACTTACTTAAAAATGTAAGAAATTGTATTACAATACGATAAAATGGATGTAATATACTTTAAAAGCGAGTAGACAGTGCTAAGAGACGACGAGAACAAAAAAAGTGTCTTCCGAAAGAAAGAGATTACTTTAAAATGCTACAAGAACGATTAAATGTACTGTACAAGTGACTTGGAAATGATACTAGTGGAGAAAAGTGACTTAGAAATAAAGATACTTGCATTACAATGGTATAAGACCGATTAAATAAACTTAAAATGTAATTTGGCGATGATAAAAGACCACACGAAGCATTGGAATAAGACCAAGACACACACCAAACATGATGTGAAACAGCAGCATCACTTTGAAAGTGTATAAAATTCATTTGGAAAAGATCAAAGATTGGAATAAGACACACACCAAACATGATTCTCATACTTTCAAATCACCAAAGAATACAATAAATTAAACTTAAAATAATCAGAAACTAAAAGAATACTTAAAATTCATCTTACTTTACATGACCACTGCCCGACCGGACCACAACAGCTACCAAACTGCGACCGGACCGATACAGCGACACTAACCGAACACCATCCGACACGACACTAACCAATCACAATCCGACCGGACCACTGCCCAGCCACTAACCGACTGGACCACTACACGACCACACTACAAAATGTTGCACACAAACCTTCTTTTACACAGTTATACTTTTCAAACTTAAACATACAATCTCATTGGAATAATGTAGAGTATCACCAAGCAATCAATGAATAAAATTCAACTCCAACGTAGAGAAAAAGACCAAAAATTTAGATGAAACTAAGTGACATTGACCAAAGTAAAAAAACATAGACCTAGTACTGATAGAAAGCTATAGAGACCTTAACTTTACCTTAAAAGTAATCCGAAAGACGATAAACCTTAGTTTGATACAGTTGTACTTTGTCAAACACATCCAACAAACTCATTGGAAAGATTTACAGTATCACCAAGCAATCAGTTAATAAAATTCCACACCAACGTAAAGAAAAAGACCAAAAATTTACATGGAACTTAGTGACATTGACCAAATTAAAAAAACATAGACTAAAAACTGTTTGAAAGCTATACAGTTACTTAAAAAACCATAAGAGTAATCGGAAAGACGAGAAATCTTACTTTGACACAGTTGTACATTTCAAACCTAAACATACTATCTTATTGGAATAATGTAGAGTATCAACGAGCCATAAATTAATAAAATTCAGCTCCAACGTAGAGAAAAGCACCAAAAATTTATATGAAACTAAGTGACATTGACCAAAGTAAAAAAACATAGACCTAGTACTGATAGAAAGCTATAGAGACCTGAACTTTACTTTAAAAGTAATCCGAAAGACGATAAACCTGACTTTGACACAGTTATACTTTCTCAAACGGAACCTACAAACTTATTGGAAAGATATAGAGTATCACCAAGCAATCAATGAATAAAATTCCACTCCAACGTAAAGAAAGGCACCAAAAATTTAGATGAAACTAAGTGACATTGACCAAAGTAAAGAAACATAGACTAAAAACTGTTTAAAAGCTATAGAGACCTTAACTTTACTTTCAAAGTAATCCGAAAGACGAGAAACCTTAGTTTGACAGAGTTGTACTTTCTCAAACACATCCAACAAACTCATTGGAAAGATTTATAGAATTAGGGAGGCATTAAATAAACGAGTTCGACGCCAACGGAAAGAAAATCACCAAAAATTTGAATGACACAGAGTGACATTGACCACAATAAAATAGAATGGAGAAAACACTGATGAAAAGCTATAGAGATCCTGACTTTAACTTAAAAGTGAATAGGGAACGAGAAAACTGTATAAATTACCAAGTTGGATTGTTTCAGACACGATCTAGTCACCTGGTGGACGTTACCTACTGATAAAATGACAGTACTACACTGAAACGCAAAGAGAAACCAAGAACATTGACTATAAACCTTATACGACTTCACTAAAATGACATTAAAAGGAAGTAAATGATGTTACAAGACCATAGGAGCGAGAACATATACTTAAAACATGAATGGACCATGGTAAACGTCTATACGAAGGAGTATACCATGATTTACATCTACAAAACTTAGTTAAAAATAAAAGAAATTGCATTACCATACGATTAAATGAATTAAATATACTTTAAGAGTGAGTAGACCGTGCTAAGAGACGATGAAAACGAGAAAAGTATCTTCCAAAGTAAAGAGATTACTTTAAAATGCTACAAGAACGATTAAATATACTTAAGAAGTAACTTGTCGATGATAGAAAGAGGAAAACTGACTTAGAAATTGTATTACAATGCGATAGAATAGATGAAATATACTTTAGGAGTGAGTGGACCATACTAAAAGACGACGAGAACAAAAAAAGTGTCTTCCGAAAGAAAGAGATTACTTTAAAATGCTACAAGAACGATTAAATATACTGTACAAGTGACTTGGAAATGATACTAGTGGAGAAAAGTGACTTAGAAATAAAGATACTTGCATTACAATGGTATAAGACCGATTAAATAAACTTAAAATGTAATTTGGCGATGATAAAAGACCACACGAAACATTGGAATAAGACCAAGACACACACCAAACATGATCTGAAATAGCAGCATCACTTTGAAAGTGTATAAAATTCACTTAGAAATGATCAAAGATTGGAATAAGACCAAGACACACACCAAACATGATCTGAAACTACAGCATCACTTTGAAAGTGTATAAAATTCATTTGGAAAGGATCAAAGATTGAAATAAGGCCAAGACACACACCAGACATGATTCTGATACTTTCAAATCACTGAAAAATACAATAAATTAAACTTAAAATAATCAGAGACTAAAAGAATACTTAAAATTCATCTTACTTTACACGACCACTGCCCGACCGGACCACAACAGCTACAAAACTACGACCGGACCACTACTGCGACGCGACACCAACTGACCACCATCCGACCGGACCACTACTACAACAGCTACACGATCGGACCACTACTACAACAGCTACACGACCACTGACCAGCCACGACACTACCGGACCACTACGACACGACCACTGTCCGGCCACTAACCGACTGGACCACTACACGACCACACTACTAAATGTTACACACGACCGTAGAGCAAAGTGTTCCCGACTGAATTGAGTACTAGAAAACCAATAAACCTTCTTTTACACACTTGTACTTTTACAAACGCAACGTACAACTTTATTGGTACGATTTATACAATTATAGAGTCAATAATTTTGTAAATTCGACGCCAACGTAGATAAAAGCACCAAAAATTTACATCAAACTCAGTCACATTGACCAAACTGAAATAACATAGACCAAACACTGTTACAAACCTATACACACCACAACTTTTACTTCAAACTAACTGTAGAAGGAATAAACCTTCTTTTACACAGTTGTACGTTTCAAACCTAAACATACAATCTTATTGGAATCATGTAGAGTATCACCAAGCAATCAATTAATCAAATTCCACTCCAACGTAGATAAAAGCACGAAAAATTTATATGAAACTAAGTGACATTGACCAAAGTAAAGAAACATAGACTAAAAACTGTTTGAAAGCTATACAGTTACTTAAAAAACCATACGAATAATCGGAAAGACGATAAACCTTACTTTGACAGAGTTGTACTTTCCCAAACACATCCAACAAACTCATTGGAAAGATTTACAGTATCACCAAGCAATCAATTAATAAAATTCCACACCAACGTAAAGAAAAAGACCAAAAATTTACATGGAACTTAGTGACATTGACCAAATTAAAAAAACATAGACTAAAAACTGTTTGAAAGCTATAGAGACTCCAACTTTACCTTAAAAGTAATCCGAAAGACGATAAACCTTACTTTGACACAGTTATACTTTCTCAAACGAAACCTACAAACTTATTAGAATAATGTACAGTATCAACGAGCAATAAATTAATACAATTCGACTCCAACATAGATAAAAGCACCAAAAATTTACATCAAACTTAGTGACATTGACCAAACTAAAAAAACATAGACCTAGTACCGATAGAAAGCTATAGAGACTCCAACTTTACCTTAAAACTAATCCGAAAGACGATAAACCTTACTTTGACACAGTTATACTTTCTCAAACGGAACCTACAAACTTATTGGAAAGGTTTATAGAATTAGGGAGGCATTAATTAAAAGAGTTCGACGCCAACGGAAAGAAAATCAACAAAAATTTGAATGAAACAGAGTGACATTGACCACAGTGAAATAGAATGAAGAAAACAGTGATAAAAAGCTATAGAGATCCTGACTTTAACTTAAAAGTGAATAGCAAACGAGAAAACTGTATAAATTACCAAGTTGGACTGTTTCAGACACGATCTAGTCACCTGGTGAACGTTACCTACTAATGAAACGACTGTATTACCATCGAACGCGAAGAGAAACCAAGAACACTGACTATAAATCTTATACGAGTTGACTGAAATAACATTAAAAGGAAGTAGATGATGTTACAAGACCACAGGAACGAGAACATATACTTAAAACACGAATAGACTATGATAAACGACGATAAAAGAAGAATACTATGATTTACATGTACTGAACTGACTGAAAAATAGAAAAGATTGCATTACCATGCGATAAAATGAATGTAATATACTTTAAGAGTGAGTAGACTGTGCTGAAAAACGATAGGAACGAGAAAAGTATCTTCCGAACGGAAGAGATTACTTTAAAATAGCACAAGAACGATTAAATAAACTTTAAAAGTATCCTGACGATGATAAAAGACCACACGAACGAGAAAGCTGACTTAGAAATCAAGTATAACGTATTAAAAGTTGATACACGATGACAGAAACGAAAAAACTACGTAAAAATACGAATGATGAAACGTACTCAGATTATGAAATCTTACCAAGACACACACCAAACATGATCTGAAATAGCAGCATCACTTTGAAAGTGAAAAAAATTCATTTCGAAATGATCAAACATTGGAATAAGACCAAGACACACACCAAACATGATTCTCATACTTTCAAATCACTAAAGAATACAATAAATTAAACTTAAAATAATCAGACACTAAAAGAATACTTAAAATTCATCTTACTTTACACGACCACTGACCGACCGGACCACAACAGCTACCAAACTGCGACCGGACCGCTACAGCGACACGACACTAATCGACCACGATGCGATCGGACCACTACTACAACAGCTACACGACCACTAACCAGCCACGACACTACCGGACCACTACGACACGACCACTGTCAGGCCTCTAACCGACCGGACCACTACACGACCACACTACTAAATGTTACACACTAACGTAGAGCAAAGTGTTCCCGACTGGATTGAGTACTAGAAAACCAATAAACCTTCTTTTACACACTTGTACTTTTACAAACGCAACGTACACCTTTATTGGTACCATTTATACAATTATAGCGTCAATAATTTAGTACATTCAACGCCAACGTAGAGAAAAACACAGAAAATTTACATTACACTGAGTGACATTGACCAAACTGAAATAACATAGACCAAACACTATTACAAACCTATACACACCACAACTTTTACTTCAAATTAACTGTAGGATGAATAAACCTTCTTTTACACAGTTGTACTTTTCAAACCGAAACATACAATCTTATTGGAATAATGTAGAGTATCAGCGAGCAATCAATGAATAAAATTCAACTCCAACGTAGAGAAAAGCACCAAAAATTTACATCAAACTCAGTCACATTGACCAAACTGAAATAACATAGACCAAACACTGTTACAAACCTATACACACCACAACTTTTACTTCAAACTAACTGTAGGAAGAATAAACCTTCTTTGACACAGTTCTACTTTTCAAACCTAAACATACAATCTCATTGGAAAGATGTACAGTATCAACGAGCAATAAATTAATACAATTCAACTCCAACGTAGAGAAAAGCACCAAAAATTTATATGAAACTAAGTGACATTGACCAAACTAAAGAAACATAGACTAAAAACTGTTTGAAAGCTATACAGTTACTTAAAAAACCATAAGAGTAATCGGAAAGACGAGAAATCTTACTTTGACACAGTTGTACCTTTCAAACCTAAACCTACAAACTCATTGGAAAGATGTAGAGTATCACCAAGCAATCAGTTAATAAAATTCCACACCAACGTAGAGAAAGGCACCGAAAATTTATATGAAACTTAGTGACATTGACCAAAGTAAAGAAACATAGACCTAGTACTGATAGAAAGCTATAGAGACTCCAACTTTACCTTAAAAGTAATCGGAAAGACGATAAACCTTACTTTGATACAGTTGTACTTTGCCAAACACATCCAACAAACTCATTGGAAAGATTTACAGTATAAGCAAGCAATCAATTAATAAAATTCCACACCAACGTAAAGAAAAGCACCAAAAATTTAGATGAAACTAAGTGACATTGACCAAACTAAAAAAACATAGACCTAGTACTGATCGAAAGCTATAGAGACCTCAACTTTACTTTGAAAGTAATCGGAAAGACGAGAAACCTTAGTTTGACAGAGTTGTACTTTCTCAAACACATCCAACAAACTCATTGGAAAGATTTATAGAATTAGGGAGTCATTAATTAAAAGAGTTCGACGCCAACGGAAAGAAAATCACCAAAAATTTGAATCAAACAGAGTGACATTGACCAAAATGAAATAGAATGGAGAAAACACTGATGAAAACCTATAGAGACACTGACTTTAACTTAAAAGTGAATAGCAAACGAGAAAACTGGATGAAACATGTAGTTGGACTGTTTTAGACACGACCTAGTCACCTGATGACCATTACCTACTGCTGAAATGACCGTATTACGATCCAACATGAAGAAAAACCAAGAACATTGACGATAAACCTTCTACGACTTGACTAAAATGACATTAAAAAGGAATAGACGATGATACAAGACCATAAGAGCGAGAACATAGACTTAAAACATGAATAAACTATGGTAAACGACGTTAAAAGAGAGAATACTATGATTTCAATGTAGAAAACTTACTTAAAAATAAAAGAAATTGTATTACGATACAATAAAATTCATGAAATATACTTTAAAAGTGAGTAGACAGAGAAAACTGACTTGGAAATGTAAGATATTTTATTACAATGCGATAGAATAGATGAAATATACTTTAAAAGTGAGTAGACCGTGCTAAAACACGACGAGAACGAGAAAAGTGTCTTCCGAAAGAAAGAGATTACTTTAAAATAGTACAAGAGCGATTAAATATACTTAAAAAGTGACTTGGCAATGATTGAGAAGAGAAAACTGACTTAGAAATTGTATTACAATGCGATAGAATAGATGAAATATACTTTAGAAGTGAGTGGACCGTGCTTAAAGACGACGAGAACAAGAAAAGTGTCTTCAGAAAGAAAGAGATTACTTTAAAATAGCACAACAACGATTAAATAAACTTTAAAAAAAAAAATATCCTGACGATGATACAAGACGACGAGAACAAGAAAGCTGACTTAGAAATCAAGTAGAACGTATTAAAAGTTAATACACGATGACAGAAACGAAAAGACTACGTAAAAATACTGTAAGAATAATGGAACGTACTCAGATTATGAAATCTTACCAAGACACACACCAAACATGATGTGAAACAGCAGCATCGCTTTGAAAGTGAATAAAATTCATTTCGAAATGATCAAAGATTCGAATAAGACCAAGACACACACCAGACATGATTCGGATACTTTCAAATCACTGAAAAATACAATCAATTAAACTTAAAATAATCAGAGACTAAAAGAATACTTAAAATTCATCTTACTTTACACGACCGGACCACAACAGCTACCAAACTGCGACCGGACCACTACTGCGACGTGACACTAACTGACCACCATCCGACCGGACCACTACTGCGACACGACACTAACCGACCACCATCCGACCGGACCACTACTACAACAGCGACACGACACCATCCAACCGGACCACTACTACAACAGCGACACGATACCATCCGACCGGACCACTACTGCGACACGACACTAACCGACCACCATCCGACTGGACCACTACTGCCACACGACACTAACTGACCGGACCACTACACGACCACACTACAAAATGTTACACACCACCGTAGAGCAAAGTGTTCCCGACTGGATTGAGTACGAGTACTAGAAAAACAATAAACCTTCTTTTACACACTTGTACTTTTCCAAACGCAACGTACACCTTTATTGGTACGATTTATACAATTATAGAGTCTATCATTTAGTAAATTCAACGCCAACGTAGAGAAAAACACAGAAAATTTACATGAAACTAAGTGACATTGACCAAAGTAAAAAAACATAGACCTAGTACTGATAGAAAGCTATAAAGACTCCAACTTTACTTTAAAAGTAATCGGAAAGACGAGAAATCTTACTTTGACACAGTTGTACCTTTCAAACCTAAACCTACAAACTCATTGGAAAGATGTAGAGTATCACCAAGCAATCAATGAATAAAATTCCACTCCAACGTAGAGAAAGGCACCAAAAATTTACATCAAACTTAGTGACATTGACCAAACTTAAAGAACATAGACCTAGTACTGATAAAAAGCTATAGAGACTCCAACTTTACTTTAAAAGTAATCCGAAAGACGATTAAACCTCGTTTGACACAGTTGTACTTTGCCAAACACATACAACAAACTCATTGGAAAGATTTATAGAATTAGGGAGGCATTAATTAAAAGAGTTCGACGCCAACGGAAAGAAAATCAACAAAAATTTGAATGAGACAGAGTGACATTGACCACAGTGAAATAGAATGGAGAAAACACTGATAAAATGCTATAGAGACACTGACTTTAACTTTAAAGTGAATAGGAAACGAGAAAACTGTATAAATTACCAAGTTGGACTGTTTTAGACACGACCTAGTCACCTGATGACCATTATGTACTGCTCAAATGACCGTATTACGATCCAACATGAAGAAAAACCAAGAACATTGACGATAAACCTTCTACGACTTGACTAAAATGACATTAAAAAGGAATAGACGATGATACAAGACCATAAGAGCGAGAACATAGACTTAAAACATGAATAGACCATGGTAAACGACGTTAAAAGAGAGAATACTATGATTTCAATGTGTAAAACTTACTTAAAAATAAAAGAAATTTTATTACAATACAATAAAATTCATGAAATATACTTTAAAAGTGAGTAGAGAGAGAAAACTGACTTGGAAATGTAAGATATTGTATTACTATGCGATAGAATAGATGAAATATACTTTAAAAGTGAGTGAACCGTGCTTAAAGACGATGAGAACGAGAAAAAGTGTCTTCCGAAAGAAAGAGATTGCTTTGAAATACTACAAGAACGATTAAATGTTTTTAAGAAGTGACTTGGCAATGATAGAGATAAGAAAACTGACTTAAAAATGTAAGAGATTGTGTTACAATGCGATAAAATCGATGAAATATACTTTAAAAGCGAGTAGACAGTGCTAAGAGACGATGAGAACGAGAAAAGTATCTTCCAAAGGAAAGAGATTACTTTAAAATAGCACAAGAACGATTAAATAAACTTTAAAAGTATCCTGACGATGATAAAAGACCACACGAACGAGAAAGCTGACTTAGAAATCAAGTGGAACGTATTAAAAGTTAATACACGATGACAGAAACGAAAATACTACATAAAAATACTGTAGGAATGATGAAACGTACTCAGATTATGAAATCTTACCAAGACACACACCAAACATGATCTGAAATAGCAGCATCACTTTGAAAGTGAAAAAAATTCATTTCGAAATGATCAAACATTGGAATAAGACCAAGACACACACCAGACATGATTCGGATACTTTCAAATCACTGAAAAATACAATCAATTAAACTTAAAATAATCAGAGACTAAAAGAATACTTAAAATTCATCTTACTTTACACGACCGGACCACAACAGCTACCAAACTGCGACCGGACCGTTACAGCGACACGACACTAACCGACCACTGCCCGACCGGACCACAACAGCTACCAAACTGCGACCGGACCGTTACAGCGACACGACACTAACCGACCACTGCCCGACCGGACCACAACAGCTACAAAACTACGACCGGACCACTACTGCGACGCGACACTAACTGACCACCATCCGACCGGACCACTACTACAACAGTATCACGACCACTGCCCAGCCACTAAACGACCGGACCACTACACGACCACCCTACTAAATGTTACACACGACCGTAGAGCAAACTGTTCCCGACTGGATTGAGTACGAGTACTAGAAAACCAATAAACCTTCTTTTACACACTTGTACTTTTCCAAACGTAACGTACAACTTTATTGGTACGATTTATACAATTATAGAGTCAATAATTTTGTAAATTCGACGCCAACGTAGATAAAAGCACCAAAAATTTACATCAAACTCAGTCACATTGACCAAACTGAAATAACATAGACCAAACACTATTACAAACCTATACACACCACAACTTTTACTTCAAACTAACTGTAGGAAGAATAAACCTACTTTGACACAGTTGTACTTTTCAAACCTAAACCTACAAACTCATTGGAAAGATGTAGAGTATCAACGAGCAATAAATTAATACAATTCAACTCCAACGTAGAGAAAAGCACCAAAAATTTACATCAAACTTAGTGACACTGACCAAACTCAAAGAACATAGACCTAGTACTGATGGAAAGCTATAGAGACCACAACTTTACTTTAAAAGTAATCGGAAAGACGATAAACCTTACTTTGACAGAGTTGTACTTTGCCAAACACATCCAACAAACTCATTGGAAAGATTTACAGTATCACCAAGCAATCAGTTAATAAAATTCCACGCCAACGTAAAGAAAAGCACCAACAATTTATATGAAACTAAGTGACATTGACCAAACTCAAAGAACATAGACCTAGTACTGATAGAAAGCTATAGAGACCTGAACTTTACTTTCAAAGTAATCCGAAAGACGATAAACCTGACTTTGACACAGTTATACTTTCTCAAACACGACCAACAAACTTATTGGAAAGATTTATACAATTAGGGAGTCATTAATTAAAACAGTTCGACGCCAACGGAAAGAAAATCACCAAAAATTTGAATCAAACAGAGTGACATTGACCACAGTGAAATAGAATGAAGAAAACACTGATAAAAACCTATAGAGACACTGACTTTGCCTGAAAAGTGAATAGCAAACGAGAAAACTGGATTAAACATATAGTTGGACTGTCTTACACACGACCTAGCCACCTGGTGGACGTTACCTACTGATAAAATGACAGTACTACACTCAAACGTGAAGAATGACCAAGAACATTGACGATAAATCTTGTACGACTTGACTAAAATGACATTAAAACGAAGTAAATGATGTTACAAGACCACAGGAACGAGAACATATACTTAAAACACGAATAGACTATGATAAACGACGATAAAAGAAGAATACTATGATTTACATGTACTGAACTTACTTAAAAATAGAAAAGATTGCATTACCATGCGATAAAATATTCTTTAAAAGTGAGTAGAACGAGAAAAAGTGTCTTCCGAAATAAAATATTGCTTTAACATACTACAAGAACGATTAAATGTATTTAAGAAGTGACTTAGCAATGATAGAGACGAAAAAACTGAATTACAAATGTAAGAAATTGTATTACAATGCGATAGAATATACTTTAGAAGCGAGTAGACCGTGCTAAGAGACGATGAGAACAAGAAAAGTATCTTCCGAAAGAAAGAAATTACTTTAAAATACTACAAGAACGAGAAAAGTGTCTTCTGAAATAAAGAGATTACTTTAAAATACTACAAGAACGATTATCTTAATACATATTAATCATGATCTGAAGCAGCAGCATCACTTTAAAAGTGAATAAAATTCATTTGGAAATGACCAAAGATTGAAATAAGGCCAAGACACACACCAAACAGGATCTGAAATAGCAGCATCACTTAGAAAGTGTATAAAATTCATTTGGAAAGGATCAAAGATTGAAATAAGGCCAAGACACACACCAGACATGATTCTGATTCTTTCAAATCACTAAAGATCACTAAAGAATACAATAAATTAAACTTAAAATAATCAAAGACTAAAAGAATACTTAAAATTCATCTTACTTTACACGACCGGACCACAACAGCTACCAAACTGCGACCGGACCACTACTGCGACACGACACTAACCGACCAGACCACTACTGCGACGCGACACTAACTGACCACCATCCGACCGGACCACTACTACAACAGTATCACGACCACTGCCCAGCCACTAAACGACCGGACCACTACACGACCACCCTACTAAATGTTACACACGACCGTAGAGCAAACTGTTCTCGACTGGATTGAGTACGAGTACTAGAAAACCAATAAACCTTCTTTTACACACTTGTACTTTTACAAACGTAACGTACAACTTTATTGGTACGATTTATACAATTATAGAGTCAATAATTTTGTAAATTCGACGCC
Source organism: Ancistrocerus nigricornis (assembly GCA_916049575.1). NCBI lineage: Eukaryota > Metazoa > Arthropoda > Insecta > Hymenoptera > Vespidae > Ancistrocerus > Ancistrocerus nigricornis. The sequence goes on from OU696668.1 coordinate 25,923, forward strand.
AACGTAGATAAAAGCACCAAAAATTTACATCAAACTCAGTCACATTGACCAAACTGAAATAACATAGACCAAACACTATTACAAACCTATACACACCACAACTTTTACTTCAAACTAACTGTAGGAAGAATAAACCTACTTTGACACAGTTGTACTTTTCAAACCTAAACCTACAAACTCATTGGAAAGATGTAGAGTATCAACGAGCAATAAATTAATAAAATTCCACTCCAACGTAGAGAAAGGCACCAAAAATTTAGATGAAACTAAGTCACATTGACCAAACTAAAGAAACATAGACTAAAAACTGTTGGAAAGCTATACAGTTACTTAAGAAACCATACAAGTAATCCGAAAGACGATAAACCTTAGTTTGATACAGTTGTACTTTGCCAAACACATCCAACAAACTTATTGGAAAGATATAGAGTATCACCAAGCAATCAATGAATAAAATTCAACTCCAACGTAGAGAAAAGCGCCAAAAATTTAGATGAAACTAAGTCACATTGACCAAAGTAAAAAAACATAGACCTAGTACTGATAGAAAGCTATAGAGACCTTAACTTTACCTTAAAAGTAATCCGAAAGACGATAAACCTTACTTTGATACAGTTGTACTTTGCCAAACACATCCAACAAACTCATTGGAAAGATTTACAATATCACCAAGCAATCAGTTAATAAAATTCCACACCAACGTAAAGAAAAACACCAAAAATTTACATGGAACTTAGTGACATTGACCAAAGTAAAAAAACATAGACCTAGTACTGATAGAAAGCTATAGAGACCTTAACTTTACTTTAAAAGTAATCGGAAAGACGAGAAACCTTACTTTGACAGAGTTGTACTTTGCCAAACACATCCAACAAACTCATTGGAAAGATTTACAGTATCACCAAGCAATCAGTTAATAAAATTCCACGCCAACGTAAAGAAAAGCACCAACAATTTATATGAAACTAAGTGACATTGACCAAACTCAAAGAACATAGACCTAGTACTGATAGAAAGCTATAGAGACCTGAACTTTACTTTCAAAGTAATCCGAAAGACGATAAACCTGACTTTGACACAGTTATACTTTCTCAAACGGAACCTACAAACTTATTGGAAAGATATAGAGTATCACCAAGCAATCAATGAATAAAATTCCACACCAACGTAAAGAAAAGCACCAAAAATTTACATGGAACTTAGTGACATTGACCAAAGTAAAAAAACATAGACCTAGTACCGATAGAAAGCTATAGAGACTCCAACTTTACCTTAAAACTAATCAGAAAGACGATAAACCTTACTTTGACACAGTTATACTTTCTCAAACGCGACCTACAAACTTATTGGAAAGATATAGAGTATCACCAAGCAATCAATGAATACAATTCGACTCCAACGTAGAGAAAAGAACGAAAAATTTACATCAAACTTAGTGACATTGACCAAACTTAAAGAACATAGACCTAGTACTGATAAAAAGCTATAGAGACTCCAACTTTACTTTAAAAGTAATCCGAAAGACGATTAAACCTCGTTTGACACAGTTGTACTTTGCCAAACACATACAACAAACTCATTGGAAAGATTTATAGAATTAGGGAGGCATTAATTAAAAGAGTTCGACGCCAACGGAAAGAAAATCAACAAAAATTTGAATGAGACAGAGTGACATTGACCACAGTGAAATAGAATGGAGAAAACACTGATAAAATGCTATAGAGACACTGACTTTAACTTTAAAGTGAATAGGAAACGAGAAAACTGTATAAATTACCAAGTTGGACTGTTTCGGACACGATCTAGTCACCTGATGACCATTACCTACTGCTGCAATGACCGTATTACGATCCAGCATGAAGAATAACCAAGAACATTGACGATAAACCTTGTACGACTTGACTAAAATGACATTAAAAGGAAGTAGATGATGATACAAGACCACAGGAGCGAGAACATATACTTAAAACATGAATAGACCATGGTAAACGACGATAAAAGAAAGAATACTATGATTTACATGTACTAAACTTACTTAAAAATGTAAGAGATTGTGTTACAATGCGATAGAATAGATGTAATATACTTTAGGAGTGAGTGAACCGTGCTGAAAGACGATAGGAACGAGAAAACTAACTTTAAAAAGACATAAAATACTACAAGAGCGATTGAGAGACATAAAACATGATCTGAAACAGCAGCATCACTTTGAAAGTGTATAAAATTCATTTCGAAATGATCAAAGATTGGAATAAGACCAAGACACACACCAAACATGATCTGAAACAGCAGCATCACTTTGAAAGTGTATAAAATTCCTTTCGAAAGGATCAAAGATTGAAATAAGACCAAGACACACACCAAACATGATCTGAAACAGCAGCATCACTTCGAGAGTGAATAAAATTCATTTGGAAATGATCAAAGATTGAAATAAGGCCTAAACACACACCAAACATAATCTGAAATAGCAGCATCACTTTGAAAGTGAATAAAATTCATTTGGAAATGATCAAAGATTGGAATAAGACCAAGACACACACCAAACATGATTCTAATACTTTGAAATCACTAAAGAATACAATAAATTAAACTTAAAATAATCAGAGAGTACAAGAATACTTAAAAATTCATCTTACTTCACAAGTTATATGATCAAAGACATAAATAATCCTTAAAAGTTACATGAAATGTATTTAAACTAATCTTGATTCGCAGTTTGAATGTCCAAGCATTAAAAAGGAAAGAAATTGCGTTAAAATACTATAAGAACGGTGTAATATACTTTCAAATTGACTTGGAAGTGATGAGAGACGAGATATATCTTTCAAACAGAAAGAAGTGGCGTTTGAATACTGTGAGAGCGATCAAATGTACTTTAAAAGTAACTTGGCGATCATACGAAAGAGAACAGTACATTAAAAATGATGTGAATTGCATTACAATGTTATAAGAACGATAAAATTGACTTAAAAACCAAGTGTACAATGATATAGTATGAAATAGCATGATGTAATAAACGAAACTGTCTTGATAATGTAATAAATTGTATTAAAATGCGATTGAAATATACTTTCAAAGTGCCAAGACGATATGAACTAACTTCTAAAGCAAGTACATTGCATTAAAAGACTATGAGAACGATTAAATAGACTTCTAAAGTTACTTGACCATGTTGAAAAACTTAAAGAAAGAGAAATATGACTTCAAGAATACGTAAGTTGCATTAAAATACTGTAGAAAGATTAAATATACTTTAAAAATGAATTGAGAATGATACAAGACGATATGGACCTGAAAAGTACATTCAAAGTGAGGTTAAGTGCATTAAAATACTCTTACAATGATAAAATAAACTTTACAAGAATAAAAATACATATTAAATGAACAGAGATGCCTTAGAAATGGAATAATTTACATTAAAAGACGACGAGAACATGGAAACTATGTTTTAAATAAAGAAAACTAATAAAGATTGTAGGAGATCCTATATAAAATGATGAAATATACTTTAAAAACAAGTAGACGATGGTAAACCAAGACAGAAACGAGAATACCGTGTTAGAAATTAAGTTGGAGGCTTACAAATAATACAAGAATGATGAAACATACTTTAACAATTCATAAACGATATTAAGAATATGGAAAATTGAATAAAGTGCCTTCGACATATAGTATTACGAATTTCGATACGAAAAGAGTGATGAGAAATACTTAAGAATAAAGTAGACGATAGTAAACGGAGATAGAGACCAGAGTTCCATGTTTAAAAATCAAGTGAAATGCATAAGAATACTGTAGGAATGATGAAACGTACTCAGATTATGAAATCTTACCAAGACACACACCAAACATGATCTGAAACTACAGCATCACTTTGAAAGTGTATAAAATTCATTTGGAAAGGATCAAAGATTGAAATAAGGCCTAAACACACACCAAACATAATCTGAAATAGCAGCATCACTTTGAAAGTGAATAAAATTCATTTGGAAAGGATCAAAGATTAAAATAAGGCCTAAACACACACCAAACATAATCTGAAATAACAGCATCACTTTGAAAGTGGATAAAATTCATTTGGAAGTGATCAAAGATTGGACCAAGACACACACCAAACGTGGTAATAGTATATAGAAATTCACTTAATATTCATATTGATACAGAAATAAGATGGTCACACTGTAAAATTACGATAAGAATGAATAAAATACATCTTTAAATGATCAAAGAGTAAAATAAGACCGAGACATTCACCAAAAACTTGTGAAATATATCCTGACATCAACTGAAAGAATACTTAAAAGTACCATCAAGTTATTTAAAATTCATCTAGAGACGAAAAGTACCATCGAGTTGTATAAAATTACAACAGAGATTGAATTAATACTTGAATAGACGATCGAGTTACGTAAAAATACTTTAAACGTTGAAATCATACCGAGACACGCCTAAACTGCATTCAAACATTAATAATAGTCATAAAACTACTTAAATATTCAAAGAGAAGGCTTAAATACATGTATCTGACTCTTAAATATACTTCAACTTGTACATATTCCTTCTAGTATCAGTCTACGCAGCAAAACTTGCTTTCAAATTCATTTGTAATAGACTGCGTACCATGTTATACTTTGTCTAAATCTACAGGACTTCAATTATATTTCAACTGTAAGGTATAAAGAACGTTTGTTGGAAATCTTGTTCAATTTAAACGTATGGATCGTTAATTAGTGTCTAAAGACTATGCTACTAAAAAGACATGTATATTTTTCCTTCCTATACTTTACAAAATTAAGTACGTCTCTTTAATCTTCGAAATATTCAAGCATCTATGTGTAATTACATTCAAGAGTATTGTATAATAAACTGTTTCAAATTACAATAAATAATTCCTTCTTCGAGCGCGTCGTCTAGTTACTTTTATAGTTACCTACTAAAATTACATTTTCCTACCATATTCTTGCATTAAATTCGATCCAAGCTATGAAAACTTTATTAAATATTCCTTTTAAACGAATTCGCCTACTTTCGAACGCTTCTTATACTTTTATCGAGTCAAAGATACATTAATTATCGTCTAGTAATGTCACTAGATCGCCGCGCTTGTAATTACATCTTCGATCTTGAGTTAAAACGATATTCTCGCATTAATACTATTCAAATGACGTATAAAGAGATTCTTATTAACTACCATTCGCGTTTAATTAATAATTTTACCTTCTACAGCATCCTATCGATAAATTACCAACTTTTCATTCATTACTTCGAATCTTAAGGTAAGTGATATTCTCTACCTTATCGAGCGTGCCGATTATTTTTAATTCTTTATTATTATCATTTATCCTTAGTTTTGTGATCGATTAAATACGTGTCGACGATACCTGTAAAGAAAAACGTTGTTAGACATCTTTTTTAATATTAATTCTCTTCTTTATCGATCGTCGAATCATGTACCGACACTCCAGTTACCTTCTAAAGATTCCTGTTCGTTCGATAGATAAAAAGGATACTTTAATTGCTCTTTTATCGATCCTACCTTCGTATGTGGCTTCTTTATCGATCGTCGAGTCACATACCAACACTTAATTGCCTTGTAAAGATTCCTGTTCCTTCCATAGATAAAAGCGATACTTTAATTGCTCTTTTATCGATCCTACCTTCGTATGTGGCTTCTTTATCGATCGTCGAGTATGATAATAACGCTAATTACAAATTATTTTCCTTTATAATAAACAAATATACACAACGCTTCTTTTATATTAAAAGGTTTGAATAATGGTTTCTTAATAATAATAAAAGGTTTGAATAATGATTTATTAATAATAATGAGTTTATACAATGATTTATTAATAATAAAACATTTAAATAATGGTTTATTAATTAGAAACAGGATTGAATAATCAAATGTTAATAATAAAGGCTTCAATAATGCTTTATTTATAATAAAAGGTTTCAATAATGCTTTATTTATAATAAAAGGATTGAATAATGGTTTGTCAATAATAATAAAAGGTTCGAATAATGATTTATTAATAATAATGAGTTTATACAATGATTTATTAACAATAAAACATTTAAATAATGGTTTATTAATTAGAAACAGGATTGAATAATCAAATGTTAACAATAAAGGCTTCAATAATGCTTTATTTATAATAAAAGGTTTCAATAATGCTTTATTTATAATAAAACGATCGAATAATGGTTTATGAATAATAATAAAAGGTTCGAATGATGATTTATTAATAATAATGGGTTTATACAATGATTTATTAACAATAAAACATTTAAGTAATGGTTTATTAATTAGAAACAGGATTGAATAATCAAATGTTAATAATAAAGGCTTCAATAATGCTTTATTTATCATAAAAGGTTTCAATAATGCTTTATTTATAATAAAACGATCGAATAATGGTTTATTAATAATAATAAAAGGTTTGAATAATGATTTATTAATAATAATGGGTTTATACAATGATTTATTAACAATAAAACATTTAAATAATGGTTTATTAATTAGAAACAGGATTGAATAATCAAATATTAATAATAAAGGCTTCAATAATGCTTTATTTATCATAAAAGGTTTCAATAATGCTTTATTTATAATAAAAGGATTGAATAATGGTTTGTCAATAATAATAAAAGGTTCGAATAATGATTTATTAATAATAATGGGTTTATACAATGATTTATTAACAATAAAACATTTAAATAATGGTTTATTAATTAGAAATAGGATGGAATAATCAAATGTTAATAATAAAGGCTTCAATAATGCTTTATTTATAATAAAAGACTTCAATAATGCTTTATTTATAATAAAAGGATCGAATAATGGTTTATCAATAATAATAAAAGGTTCGAATAATGATTTATTAATAATAATGAGTTTATACAATGATTTATTAACAATAAAACATTTAAATAATGGTTTATTAATTAGAAACAGGATTGAATAATCAAATGTTAATAATAAAGGCTTCAATAATGCTTTATTTATCATAAAAGGTTTCAATAATGCTTTATTTATAATAAAAGGATTGAATAATGGTTTGTTAATAATAATAAAAGGTTTGAATAATGATTTATTAATAACATTGAATAATTAAATATTAATAAGGCTTAAATAATGGACTTGAATAATAGTTTATTAATGGATTTATACAATGATTCGTTAATGATACACTGAATTATATAGTGTTCGGTAATTAATAATAAAAGTATTGCATAATTCAAAGTTTAAATAATGAGATATTAATGATACTAACGTGTGAATAATGTATCGTAAATAATATAAGGATTGTCTGATAGATTTAGAATAAAAGGGATAAACTAATGATAACTCGAGTACTTCCAATCGTTAATGAATAAAAGTTAAGTTATATAAGAATCAGATTAAATAGAGATCAAGTTAATTAAAACTATACCACTTACCTTTCAATTGGGATTAGAGGCAATTTATTTATTCCCTAAACTATTACAGACTAAATTATTTTACAATTATTAAACTATGCTATTCTTCGCTAATAAATATTCCCAATCTTATACACTTTCATCCAATAATATTAGACGTATATACGTTCCGTTATTTAACTAAATTATTACAAACTACATTAATCTACTATTCCTTCCATTAGACGTAGAATAATATACGTTCCATTATTTAACTAAACAATTATTATACTAATCTTCCTTTATAACAAATATTCTTACCATTACGACTCGTATACATTCATATAATACACGTTCCATTACAAACTATTTATACTACAACTTATATACGTCATACTTGTAATAATATAATACGCGTTCAATTACAAACTATTTATACTACACTTATATACGTCATACTTGTAATAACGATAATATAATACGCGTTCCATTACAAACTATTTATACTACAACTTATACACATTAATATCATACTTCTAATCACCATAATATAATACACCATTACTTTACTATTATGGAGAATCATCTCTGTATATTAAAAGTGTCCGAAAAATCACGTAAAATTAAGATGGCCATATCCCATTCCTTACAACTTATCTTAATTCTATTCCTTTATTACCTCTTCCTTTATCCCTGAAAATATTACATTCCATCAGTTACGATTCTCGGTGGAAATTAACAAGTTTTATAACGATATGAATTACCTATTCTCTTCGCCTGTTCTTTTGGCACATGTATTTCTACGACAAAAGATATATATTACTCTACTGTCAAATATTTTTATTATACTAAATATCAAATTACTTTCTTTCATCTCCTTCCTCTACAACTATTTTTCACGTTCATTTTTCCAGATGATGTATTAATATCCAGTGATACCTGAAACAAAAAGCTGACGTCAGAGCCTTTCAAGAAAATCCTTCATTTATATAATATACAAAAATCTAAGATATATAAATACTATAATGAAGAATATAGATTTTTTCATGACCAGAGAGTGTTGCCTTCCTCTAATGAGCTGGTCTCCACAGTTCATTTAAATAGAGAATGAATTAAACATCTTTCCTATAACTTGAGGCTATTCTTCCAACCTGTAACCGAACAAATAAGATACATTAATTAAACTATTCTATGTACTAATAATTCTTGTTCCTCGTGACCATGCTTACCACTAAGTACATATTCCTTCCTTAGACCTCCATCCTACTCTTCTTTACCTGAAACTTACAAGATCTTTGTATTAATCTACCGTGGAACCAAACATCATTTAAAAGATATGTTCTACTTAACTTTGAGGGTTCTCTACATCCCGTGTACTTCTCAAGGTTTCAAATAATATGAATTACCTATTCATTTCCTGCTGTTCCTTTTGCACACGTATTTCTACGACAAAAGATATATATTACTGTACTGTCAAATATTTTTATTATATCAAATTACTTTCTTTCATCTCCTTCCTCTACAACTATTTTTCCTGATTATGTATTAATATCCAGTGATACCTGAAACCAAAAGCTGACGTCAGAGCCTTTCAAGAAAATCCTTCATTTATATAATATAGAAAAATCTAAGATATATAAATACTATAATGAAGAATATAGATTTTTTCATGACCAGAGAGTGCTGCCTTCCTCTAATGAGCTGGTCTCCACAGTTCATTTAAATAGAGAATGAATTAAACATCTTTCCTATAACCTGAGGCTATTCTTTCAACCTGTAACCGAACAAATAAGATACATTAATTAAACTATTCTATGTACTAATAATTCTTATTCCTCGTGACCATGCTTACCACTTAACCTTAGTTTTGTGATCGATTAAATACGTGTCGGCGATACCTGTAAACCTTGTTAGACATCTTTTTTAATATTAATTCTCTTCCTTATCGATCGTCGAATCATGTACCGACACTCCAGTTACCTTCTAAAGATTCCTCTTCGTTCGATAGATAAAACGATACTTTTATCGATCGTCGAGTCACGTACCGACACTTAATTGCCTTGTAAGGATTCCTGTTCCTTCCATAGATAAAAACGATACTTTGATTGCTCTTTTATCGATCGTCGAGTATGGTAATAGCGCTAATTACAAATTATTTTCCTTTATAATAAACAAATATACACAACGCTTCTTTTATATTAAAAGAATACAAAGAAATTAAATAACGGTTCATTAATAATAATATATACTTCTTTTAGAATTAACAGCGCAAGTAATACTTCTATAATGATAATCAACTTCGAATCATACTTTATTTCTAATAAACGAGTCTAAATAATCCTTCTTTTGTAATAAACATGTTAAATAATTATTTTATAATGATACATAGTTTAAATACTACTTCCTTTGTAATAAACATATTAAATAATACTTCATTTCTGATAAACGTGTTTAATAATAGTTCTATAACTTTAAATGATACTTCCTTTACGATAAACGAGTTAAATAATCATTTATTAACGATCCAACTAACTTTAAATAATACTTCGTTTTCAAATAATGAGTCTAAATAATCTTGCGTTTGCAAGTCTTATTGCTTAACGATTCCAAACATTTTACGAAACTGTATTAACGTTAAATAGACTCTTGGAATGATAAAAGATATTAAAACCTTATTCATTTATAATAAAAAGGACTAAATAATGCTTAGTTAATGATAGATGACTTTAAATATGAGTTCCATGATAACGAATAAGCTTAAACGATAATTAACTAATGATACGTGTGTGTCCATGCTTACCACTAAGTACATACTCCTTCCTTAGACCTCCATCCTACTTTTCTTTACCTGAAACTTACAAGATCTTTGTATTAATCTACCGTGGAACCAAACATCATTTAAAAGATATGTTCTACTTAACTTTGAGGGTTCTCTACCTCCCGTGTACTTCTCAAGGTTTCAAATAATATGAATTACCTATTCATTTCATGCTGTTTCTTTTGCACATGTATTTCTACGACAAAAGATATATATTACTGTACTGTCAAATATTTTTATTATACTAAATATCAAATTACTTTCTTTCATCTCCTTCCTCTACAAGTATTTTTCCTGATTATGTATTAATATCCAGTGATACCTGAAACCAAAAGCTGACGTCAGAGCCTTTCAAGAAAATCCTTCATTTATATAATATACAAAAATCTAAGATATATAAATACTATAATGAAGAATATAGATTTTTTCATGACCAGAGAGTGCTGCCTTCCTCTAATGAGCTGGTCTCCACAGTTCATTTAAATAGAGAATGAATTAAACATCTTTCCTATAACCTGAGGCTATTCTTTCAACCTGTAACCGAACAAATAAGATACATTAATTAAACTATTCTATGTACTAATAACTCCTATTCCTCGTGACCATGCTTACCACTAAGTACATACTCCTTCCTTAGACCTCCATCCTACTTTTCTTTACCTGAAACTTACAAGATCTTTGTATTAATCTACCGTGGAACCAAACATCATTTAAAAGATATGTTCTACTTAACTTTGAGGGTTCTCTACCTCCCGTGTACTTCTCAAGGTTTCAAATAATATGAATTACCTATTCATTTCCTGCTGTTCCTTTTGCACACGTATTTCTACGACAAAAGATATATATTACTGTACTGTCAAATATTTTTATTATATCAAATTACTTTCTTTCATCTCCTTCCTCTACAACTATTTTTCCTGATTATGTATTAATATCCAGTGATACCTGAAACCAAAAGCTGACGTCAGAGCCTTTCAAGAAAATCCTTCTTTTATATAATATAGAAAAATCTAAGATATATAAATACTATAATGAAGAATATAGATTTTATCATGACCAGAGAGTGCTGCCTTCCTCTAATGAGCTTGTCTCCACAGTTCATTTAAATAGAGAATGAATTAAACATCTTTCCTATAACTTGAGGCTATTCTTCCAACCTGTAACCGAACAAATAAGATACATTAATTAAACTATTCTATGTACTAATAACTCCTATTCCTCGTGACCATGCTTACCACTAAGTACATACTCCTTCCTTAGACCTCCATCCTACTTTTCTTTACCTGAAACTTACAAGATCTTTGTATTAATCTACCGTGGAACCAAACATCATTTAAAAGATATGTTCTACTTAACTTTGAGGGTTCTCTACCTCCCGTGTACTTCTCAAGGTTTCAAATAATATGAATTACCTATTCATTTCCTGCTGTTCCTTTTGCACACGTATTTCTACGACAAAAGATATATATTACTGTACTGTCAAATATTTTTATTATATCAAATTACTTTCTTTCATCTCCTTCCTCTACAACTATTTTTCCTGATTATGTATTAATATCCAGTGATACCTGAAACCAAAAGCTGACGTCAGAGCCTTTCAAGAAAATCCTTCTTTTATATAATATACAAAAATCTAAGATATATAAATACTATAATGAAGAATATAGATTTTTTCATGACCAGAGAGTGCTGCCTTCCTCTAATGAGCTTGTCTCCACAGTTCATTTAAATAGAGAATGAATTAAACATCTTTCCTATAACTTGAGGCTATTCTTCCAACCTGTAACCGAACAAATAAGATACATTAATTAAACTATTCTATGTACTAATAACTCCTATTCCTCGTGACCATGCTTACCACTAAGTACATACTCCTTCCTTAGACCTCCATCCTACTTTTCTTTACCTGAAACTTACAAGATCTTTGTATTAATCTACCGTGGAACCAAACATCATTTAAAAGATATGTTCTACTTAACTTTGAGGGTTCTCTACCTCCCGTGTACTTCTCAAGGTTTCAAATAATATGAATTACCTATTCATTTCATGCTGTTTCTTTTGCACATGTATTTCTACGACAAAAGATATATATTACTGTACTGTCAAATATTTTTATTATACTAAATATCAAATTACTTTCTTTCATCTCCTTCCTCTACAAGTATTTTTCCTGATTATGTATTAATATCCAGTGATACCTGAAACCAAAAGCTGACGTCAGAGCCTTTCAAGAAAATCCTTCATTTATATAATATACAAAAATCTAAGATATATAAATACTATAATGAAGAATATAGATTTTTTCATGACCAGAGAGTGCTGCCTTCCTCTAATGAGCTGGTCTCCACAGTTCATTTAAATAGAGAATGAATTAAACATCTTTCCTATAACCTGAGGCTATTCTTTCAACCTGTAACCGAACAAATAAGATACATTAATTAAACTATTCTATGTACTAATAACTCCTATTCCTCGTGACCATGCTTACCACTAAGTACATACTCCTTCCTTAGACCTCCATCCTACTTTTCTTTACCTGAAACTTACAAGATCTTTGTATTAATCTACCGTGGAACCAAACATCATTTAAAAGATATGTTCTACTTAACTTTGAGGGTTCTCTACCTCCCGTGTACTTCTCAAGGTTTCAAATAATATGAATTACCTATTCATTTCCTGCTGTTCCTTTTGCACACGTATTTCTACGACAAAAGATATATATTACTGTACTGTCAAATATTTTTATTATATCAAATTACTTTCTTTCATCTCCTTCCTCTACAACTATTTTTCCTGATTATGTATTAATATCCAGTGATACCTGAAACCAAAAGCTGACGTCAGAGCCTTTCAAGAAAATCCTTCTTTTATATAATATAGAAAAATCTAAGATATATAAATACTATAATGAAGAATATAGATTTTATCATGACCAGAGAGTGCTGCCTTCCTCTAATGAGCTTGTCTCCACAGTTCATTTAAATAGAGAATGAATTAAACATCTTTCCTATAACTTGAGGCTATTCTTCCAACCTGTAACCGAACAAATAAGATACATTAATTAAACTATTCTATGTACTAATAACTCCTATTCCTCGTGACCATGCTTACCACTAAGTACATACTCCTTCCTTAGACCTCCATCCTACTTTTCTTTACCTGAAACTTACAAGATCTTTGTATTAATCTACCGTGGAACCAAACATCATTTAAAAGATATGTTCTACTTAACTTTGAGGGTTCTCTACCTCCCGTGTACTTCTCAAGGTTTCAAATAATATGAATTACCTATTCATTTCCTGCTGTTCCTTTTGCACACGTATTTCTACGACAAAAGATATATATTACTGTACTGTCAAATATTTTTATTATACTAAATATCAAATTACTTTCTTTCATCTCCGTCCTCTACAACTATTTTTCACGTTCATTTTTCCTGATTATGTATTAATATCCAGTGATACCTGAAACCAAAAGCTGACGTCAGAGCCTTTCAAGAAAATCCTTCTTTTATATAATATACAAAAATCTAAGATATATAAATACTATAATGAAGAATATAGATTTTTTCATGACCAGAGAGTGCTGCCTTCCTCTAATGAGCTTGTCTCCACAGTTCATTTAAATAGAGAATGAATTAAACATCTTTCCTATAACTTGAGGCTATTCTTCCAACCTGTAACCGAACAAATAAGATACATTAATTAAACTATTCTATGTACTAATAACTCCTATTCCTCGTGACCATGCTTACCACTAAGTACATACTCCTTCCTTAGACCTCCATCCTACTTTTCTTTACCTGAAACTTACAAGATCTTTGTATTAATCTACCGTGGAACCAAACATCATTTAAAAGATATGTTCTACTTAACTTTGAGGGTTCTCTACCTCCCGTGTACTTCTCAAGGTTTCAAATAATATGAATTACCTATTCATTTCATGCTGTTTCTTTTGCACATGTATTTCTACAACAAAAGATATATATTACTGTACTGTCAAATATTTTTATTATACTAAATATCAAATTACTTTCTTTCATCTCCTTCCTCTACAAGTATTTTTCCTGATTATGTATTAATATCCAATGATACCTGAAACCAAAAGCTGACGTCAGAGCCTTTCAAGAAAATCCTTCATTTATATAATATACAAAAATCTAAGATATATAAATACTATAATGAAGAATATAGATTTTTTCATGACCAGAGAGTGTTGCCTTCCTCTAATGAGCTGGTCTCCACAGTTCATTTAAATAGAGAATGAATTAAACATCTTTCCTATAACTTGAGGCTATTCTTCCAACCTGTAACCGAACAAATAAGATACATTAATTAAACTATTCTATGTACTAATAACTCCTATTCCTCGTGACCATGCTTACCACTAAGTACATACTCCTTCCTTAGACCTCCATCCTACTTTTCTTTACCTGAAACTTACAAGATCTTTGTATTAATCTACCGTGGAACCAAACATCATTTAAAAGATATGTTCTACTTAACTTTGAGGGTTCTCTACATCCCGTGTACTTCTCAAGGTTTCAAATAATATGAATTACCTATTCATTTCCTGCTGTTCCTTTTGCACATGTATTTCTACGACAAAAGATATATATTACTGTACTGTCAAATATTTTTATTATATCAAATTACTTTCTTTCATCTCCTTCCTCTACAACTATTTTTCCTGATTATGTATTAAGGCTGTTCACCACCTTTCGCTCGAGTCGCGTGTGACTTCAGCGACGGGAGCGGAAAAAATAATAACTAACTTGTGTTAAGATGTGTGAGTAGTAGCTCTCTCGCGCACGATTCAAAACAATTGAATGCTGTAATATCATATGGTCGGCGTGCGTTGCATTTGTCCGCGCTCGATAGAATCGTAACAGCTTCTTCTATGCTTTGGCCGTGACGCGCATGCGCGGTCTTCAGCCGATCGTAACAGCTGTTCGACAACAAATGCTCAGAGAACGTATCAATCAATCAAGATCACAGACCTTTTTCGAGTTTCTGAAAAGATAGGGTACTAGATTGAACCTTCCTCTTTCGAATGAGACCGTGATCATCAAAATCGGTTTATAATTACGTCTAGTATCTTCGACCGCGTGAACCATAAGAAAATCAGCTGTTGTGAACGTCCTTCATCTATGTAGTACCTCATTTTTTACGAAGTTTGCAAACGTTTGAAGGAATGGAATTGAAAATAAAGATGAATATTAAATATTCTATATCACATTATATATCATTATCTATCTTTTCAGAAATTCATAAAAGTTTTATTATGTTTTACTTACTACTGTTTATACTTATAAACAGCTGATTTTATTTATGATTTGCGCTGTCGATGACAGTAGGCGTAATTATAAACCGATTTCGATGATCAAGGTCTCATTCGAAAGAGGAAGGTTCAATCTAGTTCACTATCTTTTCAGAAATTTGTTAGCGTATCTCACTCTTTCATAAACTATCTTGGAATAAACAGTATACTTTGACACGAATTTTCTTAAAGAAAAAAAAACATTTTTGAATTTCTGAAAAGATAGTGAACTAGACTGAACCTTCCTCTTTCGAATGAGACCTTGATCATCAAAATCGGTTTACAATTACGCCTACTGTCATCGACAGCGCAAATCATAAATAAAATCAGCTGTTTATAAGTATAAACAGTAGTAAGTAAAACATAATAAAACTTTTACGAATTTCTGAAAAGATAGATAATGATATATAATGTGATATAGAATATTTAATATTCATCTCTATTTTCAATTCCATTCCTTCAAACTTTTGCAAACTTCGTAAAAAATGAGGTACTACATAGATGAAGGACGTTCACAACAGCTGATTTTCTTATGGTTCACG
Source organism: Ancistrocerus nigricornis (assembly GCA_916049575.1). Taxonomy (NCBI): domain Eukaryota; kingdom Metazoa; phylum Arthropoda; class Insecta; order Hymenoptera; family Vespidae; genus Ancistrocerus; species Ancistrocerus nigricornis. The sequence goes on from OU696668.1 coordinate 42,003, forward strand.
CGGTCGAAGATACTAGACGTAATTATAAACCGATTTTGATGATCACGGTCTCATTCGAAAGAGGAAGGTTTAATCTAGTACTCTATCTTTTCAGAAATTTGAAAATGTTTTTTTTTCTTTAAGAAAAGTCGTGTCAAAGTATACTGTTCATTCCAAGATAGTTTATGCAAGAGTGAGATACGCTAATAAATTTTTGAAAAGATAGTGAACTAGATTAAATCTTCCTCTTTCGAATGAGACCTTGATTATCAAAATCGGTTAGCAATTACGTCTAGTATCTTCGACCGCGTAAACCATAAAAAAATCAGCTGTTCTGAACGTCTTTCATGCCGTGCTGGTTTTCTGCCTGCGAGCTATTGCCAGAGAAACGCGTTTCCTTGCGTTCAGAACAGATCGGGAAAAAAACAGAGCATCAGTCCTCGCACACACAGAAACGGACATCCGTGTGCTTTTTGGAAACAAAACACACTTACGCTACTCGCGCGTATACATGTTTATTAGTAGTGGTGCCTAAGTTTCGGCTCTTCCGCCGCAAATTTCAAGGGGCGCCACTTTACGGCAGTTATTTTTCACAAAAAATGTCTAAAAAAGCGTTTACGCGGTCGAAGATTCCAGGCGTAATTGGAAACCGATTTTGATGATCAATGTCTCATTCGAAAGAGGAAGGTTTAATCTAGTTCACTATCTTTTCAGAATTTTGTTAGCGTATCTTACTCTTGCATAAACTATCTTGGAATAAACAGTATACTTTGACACGATTTTTCTTAAAGATAAAAAAACTTTTTTGAATTTCTGAAAAGATAGTGAACTAGATTAAACCTTCATCTTTCGAATGAGACATTGATCATCAAAATCGGTTTACAATTACGCCTGGAATCTTCGACCGCGTAAACCATTAAAAAACTAGGGGTGGTGAACGGCCTTAATATCCAGTGATACCTGAAACCAAAAGCTGACGTCAGAACCTTTCAAGAAAATCCTTCATTTATATAATATAGAAAAATCTGAGATATATAAATACTATAATGAAGAATATAGATTTTTTCATGACCAGAGAGTGCTGCCTTCCTCTAATGAGCTGGTCTCCACAGTTCATTTAAATAGAGAATGAATTAAACATCTTTCCTATAACTTGAGGCTATTCTTCCAACCTGTAACCGAACAAATAAGATACATTAATTAAACTATTCTATGTACTAATAACTCCTATTCCTCGTGACCATGCTTACCACTAAGTACATACTCCTTCCTTAGACATCCATCCTACTTTTCTTTACCTGAAACTTACAAGATCTTTGTATTAATCTACCGTGGAACCAAACATCATTTAAAAGATATGTTCTACTTAACTTTGAGGGTTCTCTACATCCCGTGTACTTCTCAAGGTTTCAAATAATATGAATTACCTATTCATTTCCTGCTGTTCCTTTTGCACACGTATTTCTACGACAAAAGATATATTTTACTGTACTGTCAAATATTTTTATTATACTAAATATCAAATTACTTTCTTTCATCTCCTTCCTCTACAAGTATTTTTCACGTTCATTTTTCCTGATTATGTATTAATATCCAATGATACCTGAAACAAAAAGCTGACGTCAGAGCCTTTCAAGAAAATCCTTCTTTTATATAATATAGAAAAATCTAAGATATATAAATACTATAATGAAGAATATAGATTTTTTCATGACCAGAGAGTGCTGCCTTCCTCTAATGAGCTGGTCTCCACAGTTCATTTAAATAGAGAATGAATTAAACATCTTTCCTATAACTTGAGGCTATTCTTCCAACCTGTAACCGAACAAATAAGATACATTAATTAAACTATTCTATGTACTAATAATTCTTATTCCTCGTGACCATGCTTACCACTAAGTACATATTCCTTCCTTAGACCTCCATCCTACTCTTCTTTACCTGAAACTTACAAGATCTTTGTATTAAACTACCGTGGAACCAAACATCATTTAAAAGATATGTTCTACTTAACTTTGAGGGTTCTCCACATCCCGTGTACTTCTCAAGGGTTCAAATAATATGAATTACCTATTCATTTCCTGCTGTTCCTTTTGCACACGTATTTCTACGACAAAAGATATATATTACTGTACTGTCAAATATTTTTATTATACTAAATATCAAATTACTTTCTTTCATCTCCTTCCTCTAGAAGTATTTTTCACGTTCATTTTTCCTGATTATGTATTAATATCCAGTGATACCTGAAACCAAAAGCTGACGTCAGAGCCTTTCAAGAAAATCCTTCATTTATATAATATAGAAAAATCTAAGATATATAAATACTATAAAGAAGAATATAGATTTTTTCATGACCAGAGAGTGCTGCCTTCCTCTAATGAGCTTGTCTCCACAGTTCATTTAAATAGAGAATGAATTAAACATCTTTCCTATAACTTGCGGCTATTCTTCCAACCTGTAACCGAACAAATAAGACACATTAATTAAACTATTCTATGTACTAATAACTCTTATTCCTCGTGACCATGCTTACCACTAAGTACATATTCCTTCCTTAGACCTCCATCCTACTCTTCTTTACCTGAAAGTTACAAGATCTTTGTATTAAACTACCGTGGAACCAAACATCATTTAAAAGATATGTTCTACTTAACTTTGAGGGTTCTCTACCTCCCGTGTACTTCTTCCCTGAAATCAAAAGACGGTTAACCCTGTTTAATCTATTCTCATTTATATGCTTTCTCTCGACTTACCCGTCTTCTGCTGCTCTCAGACTATTCCGATCTGTCCTTTGACCGGCCTGAAAACATTATTATTAATAAATTATGCTTAATCCTACGCCTTCTTTTTATTAATTTACCCAAGTGAATATCACAGCGTCGTCCATAACCTCGCCTCGGCGACTCCCATCTTTTCGAATGCGAATATAACGAATATAAGAATTATAATTACGCGATAATTACATGCTTCCTAAACGAATTCTTTGTTATCTACAGCCCGAAGAATAAGCCCCCTCGACCGTTCCAAATCTAACCTCCGCGAGAACGATTCTACTTTGACTGTTATTGCTTCTATTAATAAACTACGATTATTAAGCCCTACCTGGACCTTTTCCTGCCTGCCGATATCCTCCGGGACGGTCCTTCGAGCCATTCTGTCCAAAGATAAGTCTTCCTTCTCGCTTCAGCGCCATTGCCCCGTCGAGACACCCATCGAATCCCGGTACCGTCGAGGCCGAATTTCAAACATTTTTCCTGACCTCGTAGATGCTTCTTTTTCCAAACGGACAACGGCAATGATCTTCTGTCGTGTCAGGGTATCCGTTAAAAATGAGAAAACGTCAAATTTTTCCAAAAAAAATTTGGATCGAATCGAGGAGATGAATCGTATTAATACTGTTCCCTGTTCCTTCCTGGCCTCCTCCGGGAGCAAAAGCCCTCGCGGTGGTCTCCTCCGCAATAATTTGTCGGGGGGACAACCCCCCCCGGCAAACCGGAGAAAAGGATTCCTCCTCCTCTCCTGAACCCCGGCGTTGTCTCCCGGATAGCGCATGGCTAAGCGGTCACCCATCCAAGTCAGTACCGTTGCCGATGCTGCTTAACTTTGGTGATCGCCGGAGCCACACGCCAACAAGGATGCAACGACGGGATCTAAGAGAGGAAATTCTCATCGTCTATATAAGTTACACCCTCCAAACTTAAAAAATTAATAACTTCGTTAATAATGCTTCCAATTTTTTTTTTAATATGTCGTTTGGCTCCAAACTATAAAAGCCATCCGTCGATTCGCTTACAAAGTCGCTCCTCCGAGCTTTTCGAAACCCGTTCAACTGACCTATCCTACCGTGCCAAAATTACTTCGTTGCTTAATAATTATTACTTTTAATCATCCGTCTATCCTATTACGTCAAAAAAAATTTATTTTACCCGAAAGAGATCGTTCCAACGTGCACCGAGATCGAGTGCTCCGAAATCGTAAATAACATCTCGCTATATCTACTCGTATCTCGCGAACGAGTCGCGTTATCTGCGTGAAAATTGAAATGTACATTCTCCTTTGAAAGTCAAGCAATCTCTCTTTCAGAATTTTCCGAAAATCCACTCGAGGGGGATGAAAAAGAGGGGGTGTCCCGATACAAGTATGACCCTATATCTCCGAAACCGCATACGTCGCGGACTTCTAAAACCCGGAACTGGATTCCTCTTTTAAAATATAAAAAAAAACCTCACTACGTGTTTTTGGAAAATGTACTCGAGAGGGATGGAAAAACGATGGTGACCACGAATAACGCCCACGCTATATATATCTACGACACGGAACACGTTACGGACTTGAAAATTAGAATATAGATTCTCCTTTGCGAATAAAGCAACGTCCCTTTCGGAGTCTTCCGAAAATCCAACCGGAAGGGTTAAAAAATAGGGGTGACCAAATATAAATATGACCCTATATCTCCGAAACCGCACACGTCACGGACTTCTAAAACCCGGAACTGGATTCCTCTTTTAAAATATAAAAAAAAACCTTACTACGTGTTTTTGGAAAATCCACTCGAGAGGGATGGAAAAACGATGGTGACCACGAATAACGCCCACGCTATATATATCTCCGACACGGAACACGTTACGGACTTGAAAATTAGAATATAGATTCTCCTTTGCGAATAAAGCAACGTCCCTTACGGAGTCTTCCGGAAATCCAACCTGAAGGGTTAAAAAATAGGGGTGACCAAATATAAATATGACCCTATATCTCCGAAACCGCACACGTCACGGACTTCTAAAACCCGGAACTGGATTCCTCTTTTAAAATATAAAAAAAAACATTACTACGTGTTTTTGGAAAATCCACTCGAGAGGGATGAAAAAACGATGGTGACCACGAATAACGCTCACCCTATATATATCTCCGACACGGAACACGTTACGGACTTGAAAATTAGAATATAGATTCTCCTTTGCGAATAAAGCAACGTCCCTTTCGGAGTCTTCAGAAAATCCAACCGGAAGGGTTAAAAAATAGGGGTGACCAAATATAAATATGACCCTATATCTCCGAAACCGCACACGTCACGGACTTCTAAAACCCGGAACTGGATTCCTCTTTTAAAATATAAAAAAAAACCTTACTACGTGTTTTTGGAAAATCCACTCGAGAGGGATGAAAAAACGATGGTGACCACGAATAACGCCCACCCTATATATCTCCGACACGGAACACGTTACGGTCTTGAAAATTAGAATATAGATTCTCCTTTGCGAATAAAGCAACGTCCCTTTCGGAGTCTTTCGAAAATCCAACCTGAAGGGTTAAAAAATAGGGGTGACCAAATATAAATATGACCCTATATCTCCGAAACCGCACACGTCACGGACTTCTAAAACCCGGAACTGGATTCCTCTTTTAAAATATAAAAAAAAACCTTACTACGTGTTTTTGGAAAATCCACTCGAGAGGGATGAAAAAACGATGGTGACCACGAATAACGCTCACCCTATATATCTCCGACACGGAACACGTTACGGTCTTGAAAATTAGAATATAGATTCTCCTTTGCGAATAAAGCAACGTCCCTTTCGGAGTCTTCCGGAAATCCAACCTGTAGGGTTAAAAAATAGTGGTGACCAAATATAAATATGACCCTATATCTCCGAAACCGCACACGTCACGGACTTCTAAAACCCGGAACTGGATTCCTCTTTTAAAATATAAAAAAAAACCTTACTACGTGTTTTTGGAAAATCCACTCGAGAGGGATGAAAAAACGATGGTGACCACGAATAACGCTCACCCTATATATATCTCCGACACGGAACACGTTACGGACTTGAAAATTAGAATATAGATTCTCCTTTGCGAATAAAGCAACGTCCCTTTCGGAGTCTTCCGAAAATCCAACCTGAAGGGTTAAAAAATAGGGGTGACCAAATATTAATATGACCCTATATCTCCGAAACCGCACACGTCACGGACTTCTAAAACCCGGAACTGGATTCCTCTTTTAAAATATAAAAAAAAACCTTACTACGTGTTTTTAGAAAATCCACTCGAGAGGGATGAAAAAACGATGGTGACCACGAATAACGCTCACCCTATATATATCTCCGACACGGAACACGTTACGGTCTTGAAAATTAGAATATAGATTCTCCTTTGCGAATAAAGCAACGTCCCTTTCGGAGTCTTTCGAAAATCCAACCTGAAGGGTTAAAAAATAGGGGTGACCAAATATTAATATGACCCTATATCTCCGAAACCGCACACGTCACGGACTTCTAAAACCCGGAACTGGATTCCTCTTTTAAAATATAAAAAAAAACCTTACTACGTGTTTTTGGAAAATCCACTCGAGAGGGATGAAAAAACGATGGTGACCACGAATAACGCTCACCCTATATATATCTCCGACACGGAACACGTTACGGACTTAAAAATTAGAATATAGATTCTCCTTTGCAAATAAAGAAACACCTGTCTCAGCGTTTTTAGAAAATCCCCTCGATGCTGTTGGAAAAGAGAGGGTGACCCTATATCTCCCACGCGTCGCGTGCCTCAAAATTAAGACTTGGATTCTTCTTTGAAAATTAAGAAACGCGGGTTTCAGAAAATTCACGCGAAGCCTGAGTTCTTGCGTTTTACTCCGAAATGAATACCTATATCTCGAAAAAGATACGCGAGACGTGCGTGAAAATTCCTGTGTAGATACTTCGTTGAAAATAAACAAACGTTTGGAAGTCACCCACGTATATGCGGAATAATCAGTCATCTTATTTATACATATATTCGTGCGTGTATAATTTATTCCAAACCCAGCTATGAAACGACGCCTCTCGCGACGACCGATATAATCCTTCGTTTGTGAATTCGAATCAAAGATCTATTTGTAAATCAATTTAAATTAAACTTTCGTCGATCCTACTTACCTTTGAATGAACAGCTAATAATGATATACACTGGAACCTCGCTTAACGAGTATATTCGTTCCAGAAGCTTACTCGTAATGCGAAACGTTCGTTAAGCGAATCAATTGTTCTTATATAAATTAATGTAACATACTATAATGCGTTCTATGCCGAAAAAAGTAATCAAAATATGTTATCTATAACGTTTATTCAAAGTAACTTATATATAGTACATTGTTAAGGAGTATGAACGATTTTCATCTTTTCTTCTATCACAGAATGGACCAACCTATCGTCACACGTTATGCGAAACGTCGTTCGTTAAGTGAGTCATTCTTATACCATTAGTTTACAAATAAATTCATACAAATAAAGCTTCTTTAGTAATTATAGTATAATATAGTTAACTTTTAACAAAAAACACCCTGTATGAACCAACATCCATCCATAACAGAAATTTATAAAAGTATAATATAGTTCATTTTTAACAAAAAACACCCTGTATAAACCAACATCCATCCATCCCTAACTAATACCACAGTATATACAGTAGCGCAACTCTCTGTCGGCACCTTTGATGTTGGTCACTTGCTCTTACGTTTCTCGCTCTCTCTCGCACATTTAAATAACATTAAATAACATTCATACAAATAAAGCTTCTTTAGTAATTATAGTATAACATAGTTAACTTTTAACAAAAAACACCCTGTATGAACCAACATCCATCCATAACAGAAATTTATAAAAGTATAATATAGTTCATTTTTAACAAAAAACACCCTGTATAAACCAACATCCATCCATCCCTAACTAATACCACAGTATATACAGTAGCGCAACTCTCTGTCGGCACCTTTGATGTTGGTCACTTGCTCTTACGTTTCTCGCTCTCTCTCGCACATTTAAATAACATGGTATACACGCGTCCGTACTTGGAGCAAAAATTTGTATAAATATCAACCATTTATGCAATATGCTCATGCAAAAGCTATATTTACAACAAGTATTACTGATATTTAAAAAGTATATGTTTATTTTAAGAATGAAAGAAAGATATTACATTTTTAGTCTACAATAAAATTTTATTTCTGTTACAATTTTCCAATATTTTTGTATGATATGCAACATAAAATGCTTACAATATAAACAAAAAGTACGTTAAATGCATTTAACCAATACAATGACGCTCCATAAGAGGCAATGATTCTAATTTATATTTAAAAGCTTCAACAATTTAAACCGGGCACAATATTCCATTTTTTTGTAAAGACCGTATAGATGGCAGAGCAATGGAATGTTCAATTTGTTTATAAGTTCGAGGACTCAAAAAAGATAACGCGAATCTTTTAAACTCGGTGTCGTATCTTCTGCCACGTTTACTTTTCAATTTTGCATCGATTTGCGCTTCTAATATTTTATAAAAATTGTGTGGTAACAACTTGCTTCCTAATTTTTTTAATTTACCACACTCTTCTCCTACTGTTGTAGTTTCTTTCTTCTTTTCCAAGCGAAACCGCCAGATCCTTTCGCGTAGCGATCAGTTCTGCGCTTTTAATTTTTTACACTTGCGGTGTAATTCCTTTACTTTGGGTGTGTCGGATGTTTTATTCACGTCATCAGGCCTCTCAGTAGATGTACTTCTAAAATATATTGAAATTCAAAGAGTTTAGCAAGTATATATAATTAAATTCTATTCCGACTATAGTAACTACACTAGTTTCATTATAATATAGCATAGTCTATTAATCTATTCTAATAATAGTAACAATATTTCATCTAAAAGTTTGATTCCATAACAAAGATAAAAATATATGTTTCACTCTAATTTAGTTAATAAGAACTTACGGTTCAGCTGCTTCTAATTTAACCACTCCAATTGGCGGGAATAGTTTTGAAGTTCCTTCATTGCTGAAAATATAAAATTCCATCAGTTATAATTCTCATTGAAAATTAAAAAGTTTTCTATTAATATGAATTACCTATTCTCTTCCTGCACTTCTGCTGTTCTTTTGGGACATGAATTTCTACGACAAAAGATACATATCACTGTACTATACAATATTTTTATTATACTAAATATGAAATTATATTTTATTTGGTATACCCATCTCCTTCGTGTACAACTATTTTTTTCTTCTTCTCCGTCTCCAATAATTGTACCATTTCTGAAAAAAGATTTCTATAAGGTTCCATTTTTAATCCTCATTTTTAGAATAAATGATTATATATTACCTGGCTACTTTATTCTTGTGAATATTACTATATTATTCATTTGAAACAAAATTTCTTTTCTTTTTCAATTTATATTGCATTAATAATTATTTACTGACTGTTGTTCACAACAGAATTCAAAGAATATCGTCGGCACAGCGTTTGGTTGAAGATAAGTTCTAATTTTTTTCTGTTTGTACCCAATCCAATCTTTGACATGCATGTAGCCATTACAGCCATCTGAAAATATTATCAATATTAATATAATGTCCATGTTACGATTACAAATATAATTTATATAACAACAATAACTCTAAAACAGTGTTGTACCTGTCATATTCCTAATACAAATCTAATATAATTTCTGGGTGTATACTTCGTTTGTAAACACCTCGGCACTGCACAGATTTTCCGCTGCTTCACGTTCATTTTTCCTTTTCGAGATTATTAATATCCACTGATACCTGAAACAAAGAGCTAAGAGTTAAGTCTTTTCGAGGAAACCCAAAATTTATATAATATATACAAATTAAAAATGTATAAAATATAAGATATATATTTAAATTATAAATACTATAATGAAGAATATTGATTTTTTGATCACGAAAGAATGCTAGGCGTAGCTGCCTCTAATGAACTTGTCTCCAAAGTTCATTTAAATAGAGAAAGAAGAAAAAATGAAAGAAAGAAGAAGTGAGAGCGCAATTCGGGTGGTGTTACCGTGCACTTGGCCAGCCTCGCGCATGCGCACTCCATTTTTGCCAAGGATCCGACGAGAGTTTCGCTACTGTAGGTACTGTGGTACACTTCCTTACTCCGCTCAACGCTTTTTTTTCTCCTTTTCTTTCCACCTCTTTGCACAATCTGCCTCCTTTTATTCTTGTTAATTCTACTAGCCTCTCCCTGATGCTTCTTAACTCTTCCGTTTACCTAAAATGTAATCGAGTTCCTCTATCAAACAGCTTATGCTAGAGACCTGACTTTAAAGCAAATTCTTACCATTTCCAAACTTGCCCCGACCACTCTTCCTCTCTTTCTTTTCCTAAAATTAAAATAAGACCGATTAGTCCCTTTTTCTATACTTATATATATGTCTATTATTAACCTCTGATTACTCTTACCCCCTTCTACCTCTTCATCCGCTCCAAAACATTTTTCCACCATGATCCGGTCTTATGCTTTCTCCCGTAACCTTAGGAGCTTCTTCCCCTCTTTCTACCTGTACTCTAACGAATAACATCCATTAATTAAACTATTCCATGTACTAATTACTCTTATTTACCGTGACCACGCTTACTACTAAAGTACATTTTCTTTCCCAACCTCCCGCGTCGCTGCTTAGACCTGTGGAAGAAGTCTTCTGCCGCTCCGATCCTACTTTTATTTACCTGAAATGTATAAGATCCTTGTATTTGACTACCCTTGGACCAAACACCCTTTAAAAGATATTTTCTACCTAACCTAGTAAGTTGTCTACCGCCCGCGCACTTCTTCCCTGGAATAAAAAAAACCATCGATAATATATAATCCGTTTTTATTTATATGCTTTCTTTTAGCTTACCCGTCTTCTACTGCTTCTCGACACTTTATAACCTTTTTCCTAGCACCTGTCTAGCCCTTTTCAAAGTGGTTCACCTTGTCGCTTTACTCCTGAGCGTTTCATAGCTTCTCGCTTCGATAACGAATATCATAATTACATGTTTCCTAAAATAAAAAAATTATGAATTAGCTTCAGTCCGACAAAAAAGATTCTATGAAAACAAAACTTTTATTATGTTTATGACAATAATAACAATATCGACGGGTACCATCGACGGATAAAAGGAAGAGCGTACCATCGACGGGTAAAAAAAACGTACCATCGACGGATAAAAGAGCGTACCATCGACGGATAAAGCGGCGAGTTATCATCGACGGATAAAAGAGCGTACCATCGACGGATAAAGCAGTGAGTTATCAGCGTCGGATAAAAGAAGGGAGCGTACCATCGACGGTTAAAGCAGCGAGTTATCAGCGTCGGATAAAAGAAGCGAGCGTACCATCGACGGATAAAAGAGCGTTCCATCGACGGATAAAGGAGTGAGTTACCATCGACGGATAAAAGAGCGTACCATCGACGGATAAAGCAGTGCGTTATCAGCGTCGGATAAAAGAAGGGAGCGTACCATCGACGGATAAAGCAACGGGTTATCATCGACGGATAAAAGAGCGTACCATCGACGGTTAAAGCAGCGAGTTATCAGCGTCGGATAAAAGAAGCGAGCGTACCATCGACGGATAAAAGAGCGTTCCATCGACGGATAAAGGAGTGAGTTACCATCGACGGATAAAAGAGCGTACCATCGACGGATAAAGCAGTGCGTTATCAGCGTCGGATAAAAGAAGGGAGCGTACCATCGACGGATAAAGCAACGGGTTATCATCGACGGATAAAAGAGCGTACCATCGACGGTTAAAGCAGCGAGTTATCAGCGTCGGATAAAAGAAGCGAGCGTACCATCGACGGATAAAAGAGCGTTCCATCGACGGATAAAGGAGTGAGTTACCATCGACGGATAAAAGAGCGTACCATCGACGGATAAAGCAGTGCGTTATCAGCGTCGGATAAAAGAAGGGAGCGTACCATCGACGGATAAAGCAACGGGTTATCATCGACGGATAAAAGAGCGTACCATCGACGGTTAAAGCAGCGAGTTATCAGCGTCGGATAAAAGAAGCGAGCGTACCATCGACGGATAAAAGAGCGTTCCATCGACGGATAAAGGAGTGAGTTACCATCGACGGATAAAAGAGCGTACCATCGACGGATAAAGCAGTGAGTTATCAGCGTCGGATAAAAGAAGGGAGCGTACCATCGACGGATAAAGCAACGGGTTATCATCGACGGATAAAAGAGCGTACCATCGACGGTTAAAGCAGCGAGTTATCAGCGTCGGATAAAAGAAGGGAGCGTACCATCGACGGATAAAGCAACGGGTTATCATCGACGGATAAATGAGTGAGTTACCATCGACGAGTAAAGGAAGAGCGTACCATCGACGGGTAAAGGAAGAGTTTTAGAGTATTACTTTTGATCTTTCTAAGAGCAAGTAACGTAATTATTATGATATTTTTCAATTCAAAGCAGTTGCCTAATTCGCTCATAGAACTGTGATATAGAACTGGGGCTACGCAGCCCCATTACCATTTTAGTGTCGCATGCGACAATATCGGTTCAGAATGGAAAAAGGCAACAGCGCTACCGAATCGGTAGGAATTATAACTAATCATAACTATTGTTAATCATTTTTCACTGACATGAATTACAAATCGAATCCTTATACCTCGTCTGTTATATCGTACCCTCACTATGTATCTATATATGTGTGATTGACTTTCTAAGGAAAAAATTTTGCCTAAAGAAGTTTCACTTTTCTTTTTTTTCTATCTTAGTCCTCGTCTGTGATATAAGCACAAACCTGACATCTTATGGGGCTGCGATCCCATACTGAGCAGTTGGAAACATGGATGAGCTGTTGAAAAAATATACATAATACATAAATAATTAAAAAATCTGCGTTGCAATTATCATGTAGCACCTGTAATAAATGGATCTGTTGAAATTCCTGAAAATATTAAAAGTTGAAGATAAATTATATCTTATAAATGTCATGCTTTAGGTGTAATCATGCCTTATAATTAAAACATGCCTTATAAGTAATCATGCCTTATAATTAAAACATGTTTCACTTGTAATAAATAAATCAGTTAAAATTCCTGAAAATATTAAAATTTAAGATTCAATTACATCCTATAAATAGTTATAGGATAGCCCGGGGCTTAAATTCCCAGGGGCAAGTTGTTCTAGTCGTAGTTTTGGTATTTTAGGGTGGAAGGGGGAAACGCGTCCGGTGCATGGTGTACAGGTCTTAGTGAGAAAAAAAAAAGTGTAGTGGTGGTCGTTGTGTTTGGTCTTCCTGGTTACATCAAAAGACGAATTTATATTTTGATAAGCTCAATTCCACTTTGGGTACATTACTTAAGCATCTCTAGGCACTAATGAAAATCGATTGCTCACGAGTTCACACATGTAATATAAAGAGAATTTTATCAGCTTCATTTCCTTGCCAGAATTTTTAACAAACTCCTTGATCTGACTGAACTATGATCCGAAAAACAAACCTATGAAAATGGGGCAAGTTGTCTCACACGTCGAGGAAAGTTGTCCCGACAATGAGATCTGGGACAACTTGCCCCATCCTCATTTTTTCCCCATCCAAATCATGATGCATACATCAGGATTTTTGTCAAAAATCGATGCATCTCGAATTTGCTCGATCAAATACTAGTTCGAAAGAGAAAAGTCTCCTCTTTACGAATATGCAAGTCGCGTTTCGATAGGATGGCTGGTTCGAAAGATACAACAGTTTTAAGCTTGAAAAAGACCCATACTCCGACGCTTAAACGATTAATTTCTCATCATTGCTTAACGATATCGAAAAACGGACAACGGAACATTATTCTGCATGCTTTGTCCTTTAAAATGAGCCATTAAACATTGAAATCGACGTTGGTGACCATTTTGACAAAAATCATGATGCATAGGTCAGGATTTTTGTCAAAAATCGAAGCATCTCGAATTTGCCCGATCAAATACTCGTTCGAAAGGGGAAAGTCTCTAATTTACGAATATGGCAGTGTGGCTTCGATAGGATGACTGGTTAAAAAGTTACAGCGATTTTTCTCTTGAAAACGACCCATACTCCGACACTTAAAAAATGTATTTCTCATCATTGCTTAACGATATCGAAAAACGGACAACGGGACAGTGTTCTGCATGCTTTCTTCTTTCTAAATCTTGATCCATACATCAGGATTTTTGTCAAAAATCGAAGCACCTCGAATTTGCCCGATCAAATACTCGTTCGAAAGAGGAAAGTCTCTTCTTTACGAATATGCAAGTCGCGTTTCGATAAGATGGCTGGTTGGAAAGATACAGCAGTTTTAAGCTTGAAAAAGATCCATACTCCGACGCTTAAACGATTAATTTCTCATCATTGCTTAACGATATCGAAAAACGGACAACGGAACATTATTCTGCATGCTTTCTTCTTTCAAATGAGCCATTAAACATTGAAATCGGCGGTGGTGACTATTTTCGCAAAAATCATGATGCATACATCAGGATATGGATAAAAAAAATATGAGCTGTTGAAAAAATACACATAATACATAATTAATTAAAAAATCTGCGTTGTAATTATCATATAGCACCTGTAACAAAATGAATCTGTTGAAATTCCTGAAAATATTAAAAGTTTAAGATAAATTATATCTTATAAATAGTCATGCCTTAGGTATAATCATGCTTTATAATTAAACATGCTTTCAAACTAAACATGCCTTATAATTAAACATGCAAGATAACCGATTATGAATTCGGTCCAACTACCAAAAATACGAATATATAAGTGCAAAGCAGCCATTTGCTAGATATTATTTGCGATGGGATGTATATTATGTCAGACATAATATGCATCACATCGAAAATAATATCCATTGCCCGGGTCCACCACGGGGAGGTTGCTGCTAGGGACCCACGAGCTACGGGGACTCTACTTTTATATGAAATACTAATTTTTAATATAACCATTATAGATGCAATAAGATAGCATATTTTATAAAATTTAACAGAAAAAAAACCATCGCGTTTAATGCATTTTTAACAACTTGATCAGAGTTGTTAAAGAGTGCAAGAAATGCGACTGTAAACTCTAACCGCGTAATCTACCTACCCGCGGGGAGAACAGAATCTTTCTACGTTTCATGCAATCGAAGCGTAGAAAGCTTTCTGTCCTGTATAAATGAAAAGCTGAATCCCTTGTGAGCTGCAACAAGCAAATATTTATTATATTAACATGAATACGACAGATATAAAATGTAATATTCAAGCACAAGTGATATAATAATTATAATACGATAATCGAAGAACATATCTGAAAATTATTTGATGTAAAAGGTATTATCATGTAGCACCTGTTATAAATAAATTGGTTAAAATTCCTGAAAACATTAAAATTTTAGGATCAATTACATCTTATAAATACTCATGCCTTTAGGTTTAATCATGCCTCATAATTAAAACATGTAAAACCTGTAATAAATAAGTCTGTTAAAATTCCTGAAAACATTAAAATTTTAGGATCAATTAAAACTTATAAATAGTCATGCTTTAGGTGTAATCATGCCTTATAATTAAAACATGTATAACCTGTAATATATAAATCTGTTAAAATTCCTGAAAATATAAACATTTTAGGATCAGTTATATCTTATAAATAGTCATGCCTTAGGTGTAATCATGCCTTATAATTAAAACATGCCTTAGAGGTAATCATGCCTTATGATTAAACATGCCCTATAGATAAAACATGCATTATAATTAATGATACGACGGATAAAGCAGGGAGTTATCATCGACGGATAAAAGAGCGTACCATCGACGGATAAAGCAACAGGTTATCATCGACGGATAAAAGAGCGTACCATCGACGGTTAAAGCAGCGAGTTATCAGCGTCGGATAAAAGAAGGGAGCGTACCATCGACGGATAAAAGAGCCTACCATCGACGGATAAAGCAGCGAGTTATCATCGACGGATAAAAGAGCGTACCATCGACGGATAAAACAGCGAGTTATCATCGACGGATAAAAGAGCGTACCATCGACGGATAAAGCAGTGAGTTATCAGCGTCGGATAAAAGAAGGGAGCGTACCATCGACGGATAAAACAGCGAGTTATCATCGACGGATAAAAGAGCGTACCGTCGACGGATAAAGCAGTGAGTTATCAGCGTCGGATAAAAGAAGGGAGCGTACCATCGACGGATAAAACAGCGAGTTATCATCGACGGATAAAAGAGCGTACCGTCGACGGATAAAGCAGTGAGTTATCAGCGTCGGATAAAAGAAGGGAGCGTACCATCGACGGATAAAGCAACGGGTTATCATCGACGGATAAAAGAGCGTACCATCGACGGTTAAAGCAGCGAGTTATCAGCGTCGGATAAAAGAAGCGAGCGTACCATCGACGGATAAAAGAGCGTTCCATCGACGGATAAAGGAGTGAGTTACCATCGACGAGTAAAAGAAGGGAGCGTACCATCGACGGATAAAGCAACGGGTTATCATCGACGGATAAAAGAGCGTACCATCGACGGATAAAGCAGTGAGTTATCAGCGTCGGATAAAAGAAGGGAGCGTACCATCGACGGATAAAGCAACGGGTTATCATCGACGGATAAAAGAGCGTACCATCGACGGTTAAAGCAGCGAGTTATCAGCGTCGGATAAAAGAAGCGAGCGTACCATCGACGGATAAAAGAGCGTTCCATCGACGGATAAAGGAGTGAGTTACCATCGACGACTAAAGGAAGAGCGTACCATCGACGGGTAAAGGAAGAGTTTTAGAGTATTACTTTTGATCTTTCTAAGAGCAAGTAACGTAATTATTATGATATTTTTCAATTCAAAGCAGTTGCCTAATTCGCTCATAGAACTGTGATATAGAACTGGGGCTACGCAGCCCCATTACCATTTTAGTGTCGCATGCGACAATATCGGTTCAGAATGGAAAAAGGCAACAGCGCTACCGAATCGGTAGGAATTATAACTAATCATAACTATTGTTAATCATTTTTCACTGACATGAATTACAAATCGAATCCTTATACCTCGTCTGTGATATCGTACCCTCACTATGTATCTATATATGTGTGATTGACTTTCTAAGGAAAAAATTTTGCCTAAAGAAGTTTCACTTTTCTTTTTTTTCTATCTTAGTCCTCGTCTGTGATATAAGCACAAACCTGACATCTTATGGGGCTGCGATCCCATACTGAGCAGTTGGAAACATGGATGAGCTGTTGAAAAAATATACATAATACATAAATAATTAAAAAATCTGCGTTGCAATTATCATGTAGCACCTGTAATAAATGGATCTGTTGAAATTCCTGAAAATATTAAAAGTTGAAGATAAATTATATCTTATAAATGTCATGCTTTAGGTGTAATCATGCCTTATAATTAAAACATGCCTTATAAGTAATCATGCCTTATAATTAAAACATGTTTCACTTGTAATAAATAAATCAGTTAAAATTCCTGAAAATATTAAAATTTAAGATTCAATTACATCTTATAAATAGTTATAGGATAGCCCGGGGCTTAAATTCCCAGGGGCAAGTTGTCCTAGTCGTAGTTTTGGTATTTTAGGGTGGAAGGGGGAAACGCGTCCGGTGCATGGTGTACAGGTCTTAGTGAGAAAAAAAAAAGTGTAGTGGTGGTCGTTGTGTTTGGTCTTCCTGGTTACATCAAAAGACGAATTTATATTTTGATAAGCTCAATTCCACTTTGGGTACATTACTTAAGCATCTCTAGGCACTAATGAAAATCGATTGCTCACGAGTTCACACATGTAATATAAAGAGAATTTTATCAGCTTCATTTCCTTGCCAGAATTTTTAACAAACTCCTTGATCTGACTGAACTATGATCCGAAAAACAAACCTATGAAAATGGGGCAAGTTGTCTCACACGTCGGGGAAAGTTGTCCCGACAATGAGATCTGGGACAACTTGCCCCATCCTCATTTTTTCCCCATCCAAATCATGATGCATACATCAGGATTTTTGTCAAAAATCGATGCATCTCGAATTTGCTCGATCAAATACTAGTTCGAAAGAGAAAAGTCTCCTCTTTACGAATATGCAAGTCGCGTTTCGATAGGATGGCTGGTTCGAAAGATACAACAGTTTTAAACTTGAAAAAGACCCATACTCCGACGCTTAAAAGATTAATTTCTCATCATTGCTTAACGATATCGAAAAACGGACAACGGAACATTATTCTGCATGCTTTGTCCTTTAAAATGAGACATTAAACATTGAAATCGACGTTGGTGACCATTTTGACAAAAATCATGATGCATAGGTCAGGATTTTTGTCAAAAATCGATGCATCTTGAATTTGCCCGATCAAATACTCGTTCGAAAGGGGAAAGTCTCTAATTTACGAATATGGCAGTGTGGCTTCGATAGGATGACTGGTTAAAAAGTTACAGCGATTTTTCTCTTGAAAACGACCCATACTCCGACACTTCAAAAATTTATTTCTCATCATTGCGTAACGATATCAAAAAACGGACAACGGGACAGTATTCTGCATGCTTTCTTCTTTCTAAATCTTGATCCATACATCAGGATTTTTGTCAAAAATCGAAGCATCTCGAATTTGCCCGATCAAATACTCGTTCGAAAGAGGAAAGTCTCTTCTTTACGAATATGCAAGTCGCGTTTCGATAAGATGGCTGGTTGGAAAGATACAGCAGTTTTAAGCTTGAAAAAGACCCATACTCCGACGCTTAAAAGATTAATTTCTCATCATTGCTTAACGATATCGAAAAACGGACAACGGAACATTATTCTGCATGCTTTCTTCTTTCAAATGAGCCATTAAACATTGAAATCGGCGGTGGTGACCATTTTCGCAAAAATCATGATGCATACATCAGGATATGGATAAAAAAAATATGAGCTGTTGAAAAAATACACATAATACATAATTAATTAAAAAATCTGCGTTGTAATTATCATGTAGCACCTGTAACAAAATGAATCTGTTGAAATTCCTGAAAATATTAAAAGTTTAAGATAAATTATATCTTATAAATAGTCATGCCTTAGGTATAAGCATGCCTTATAATTAAACATGCTTTCAAACTAAACATGCCTTATAATTAAACATGCAAGATAACCGATTATGAATTTGGTCCAACTACCAAAAATACGAATATATAAGTGCAAAGCAGCCATTTGCTAGATATTATTTGCGATGGGATGTATATTATGTCAGACATAATATGCATCACATCGAAAATAATATCCATTGCCCGGGTCCACCACGGGGAGGTTGCTGCTAGGGACCCACGAGCTACGGGGACTCTACTTTTATATGAAATACTAATTTTTAATATAACCATTATAGATGCAATAAGATAGCATATTTTATAAAATTTAACAGAAAAAAAACCATCGCGTTTAATGCATTTTTAACAACTTGATCAGAGTTGTTAAAGAGTGCAAGAAATGCGACTGTAAACTCTAACCGCGTAATCTACCTACCCGCGGGGAGAACAGAATCTTTCTACGTTTCATGCAATCGAAGCGTAGAAAGCTTTCTGTCCTGTATAAATGAAAAGCTGAATCCCTTGTGAGCTGCAACAAGCAAATATTTATTATATTAACATGAATACGACAGATATAAAATGTAATATTCAAGCACAAGTGATATAATAATTATAATACGATAATCGAAGAACATATCTGAAAATTATTTGATGTAAAAGGTATTATCATGTAGCACCTGTTATAAATAAATTGGTTAAAATTCCTGAAAACATTAAAATTTTAGGATCAATTACATCTTATAAATACTCATGCCTTTAGGTTTAATCATGCCTCATAATTAAAACATGTAAAACCTGTAATAAATAAGTCTGTTAAAATTCCTGAAAACATTAAAATTTTAGGATCAATTAAAACTTATAAATAGTCATGCTTTAGGTGTAATCATGCCTTATAATTAAAACATGTATAACCTGTAATATATAAATCTGTTAAAATTCCTGAAAATATAAACATTTTAGGATCAGTTATATCTTATAAATAGTCATGCCTTAGGTGTAATCATGCCTTATAATTAAAACATGCCTTAGAGGTAATCATGCCTTATGATTAAACATGCCCTATAGATAAAACATGCATTATAATTAATGATACGACGGATAAAGCAGGGAGTTATCATCGACGGATAAAAGAGCGTACCATCGACGGATAAAGCAACAGGTTATCATCGACGGATAAAAGAGCGTACCATCGACGGTTAAAGCAGCGAGTTATCATCGACGGATAAAAGAGCGTACCATCGACGGATAAAGCAGTGAGTTATCAGCCTCGGATAAAAGAAGGGAGCGTACCATCGACGGATAAAACAGCGATTTATCATCGACGGATAAAAGAGCGTACCATCGACGGATAAAGCAGTGAGTTATCAGCGTCGGATAAAAGAAGGGAGCGTACCATCGACGGATAAAACAGCGAGTTATCATCGACGGATAAAAGAGCGTACCGTCGACGGATAAAGCAGTGAGTTATCAGCGTCGGATAAAAGAAGGGAGCGTACCATCGACGGTTAAAGCAGCGTCGGATAAAAGAAGGAGTATCTAATCGTGGATTCGGTCCTACTTCCAGAAATACGACCACTATAAAATTCTTTTTGAAAAGATATCTGAAAGATACCTGAAACAAATGATAATTTAAGAAGATGCCTTCCTAATCGTGGATTCGGTCCTACTTTCAGAAATACAACCACTAAAAAATTCTTCTTGAAAAGATACCTGAAACCAATTTTGGAAAATAATTAATGATATAATATTTCAATAATTAAATTGATCGTCATTGGTAGTAAGTAGCCTCTGATGTGAAATATCAACATAAAAATATTCCGTATAAAATTTTCTTAATAAATTTACCACGTCCAACGTCATATTACACGATGCATAAACAATTTTACATATTATTGTGACCATAACTCTATCGAGAACAGATCTATGCTTTATAAAAAAACATTATTAAGCATATAAAACATTTTATATTAAACATATAAAAAATTTAGTTATTATCTTTGACATGATGTAAAAATATGATGTATAAAATTCTAATTGTACGTATTCGTATTTTCAAAGCATGCTGTTTTTAAAGTGCATATAAAATCATGAATTGGCACTTTGCATTGAAATAAAATTGTATAAATTTATTCTGCTAGTTTATTTATTAATTTCATCTATCTTAATGAACGCTTGATTAATGAAAGGAAAAAAAAATAGCAGCCAACAAAGGGCGCTTGTGTAAAACGCGAGCTGCCACCAAAGGGCGCTAAATAGTGCATGTACTCATAATGCACTGTCATGTTCTCCATGTGAACTTATTCTATACGTTTCGTGACTCTAGTTAATGACTTCACTGTTTCTTTTTATTTAAAATAATGCAATTCTTCTATTGTATTGAAATGAATTTAATTTAAATTGAAAGAAAAGAAATGAATAACTTTTTTGACTTTACTGGAATAAAAACTATTTTTATATTTGAAATAAAAATTAATGAAACTCAAATTTATACTTATGAGTTAAATATCATTTCGCGACCGCGTTGCAAAATGGAGAATATGACATGAAGAAGAGACGAAATTGTATATCGTCTCTTAATAGCAGCCACCAAAGGGCGCTAAATAGTGCATGTAACTACATATAATGCACTGTATTGTGTTCTCCATTTGCAATCATTTTATACGTTTCGTGACTCTAGTTAATGACTTCACTTTTTCTTTTTATTTAAAATAACGCAATTCTTCTATCGTATTCAAATGAATTTAATTTAAATTAAAGAAAAGAAATCAAAAACTCTTTTGACTTTACTTGAATAAAAACTATTTTCATATTCGAAATAAAAATGAATGAAACTCTAATTTATATTCATCTGATAAATATAATTTCGCGACCGCGTTGCAAAATGGTGAATTTGACATGGAGAAGAGACGGAATTATACATCGTCTCTTCTCGCTACTAAAACTACTATTACCAATACTACAACCACCACCGTTAATAAGCAATTGAGTGACTGCGTGGTAAAAAAAAAAGATGATAATTCATATTCAAAGTTCTGCATGCTCAGAACTTTAAAATATGAAATATCATCGATAGTTGCCCTCTTGAGCCACACTTTGTGGGGGCCTCTTCGGCACTTTTGCCTCTTCTTTGCTTCGTGCCCTAACCGCTGCATGGGGCATTCCCTATTCCCGACGCAGGAAGATGTACTTATTAAAAAATATCCATCGTTCATAACGTGTGTAACATGAGTTTATCATATTAGAATGTTCAATGACTTAGAGTCAGAGTCGTCCCTGCAGCAGCAATTAAAAGAACCAACAGCCCTAACAACAACCCTATAATACCTGAAACGAAAAAAAAGCTCTTTACGTAGAAAGTGCAATAGCTTTTTGGTCGAGAGAACCTCTTCGCCAAAAAGCTGATTTTTCTACGCAAAGTTTCGAATCCGATTCACCGCCACGACCATTATAATATGATAAACTCTGTATAACACATCATTTAGAACGACTTGGGGATATTTTTCAACATGCAATCTTACCACGTTAAATCACTTTTTGCATTTCATGATTTCTTTAATATTGCTTTCATTATAATCATAAATTGTAAATATTACTTGAAATATTACTTGAAAAATTACTTGAAAAATAACTTGAAAAATAACTTGAAAGATAAAATTATAAAGTAACGTGAATGTAACTTTAAAATGATTTTAAATAACGAAATCTATCCTAGCCCGTGGACGACCAGCGGAGTCATAGAATCCGCCAATCGTGCACATTTACACGAGCACATTTAATCGAATGCCCCAGCAGATTGATTATTCTAATCGATGAACCTGCTTACAAACTAAAATTAATACTTCGCACTTTGACGTTGAAATTATCGAATAGAAGAAATGAAATAAATGTGATACTTTTAATTTATAACACTTAAATTTGCAATTAATTTGATACATTTGATAAAACCGCGAATGTGCAAAGTATTAATACAGCTTAAGAAACTAAGTATCGAACGATTCAAAAATTTTGCCACTTAAATACGTCTCTACTTCGCGAGAAGTAGAGTACTCTTTCTTTCTCTAATAATTGCAAAATACTTATGAATGTTCGATACAGTATAAAATGGTACAGAATCGTCGCAAAATAAATTTACCATGGACATGTTTGAAAAATATGATTTGCGACGATTCTGCTAATACCCGGAGGCGGGACTTTCCACTCCTGAGTGGAAATCACACCCTGCGCCTTGCCCGGCCCTACCTACTTAAAAACTAAATCACACACACACGCACCAGAAACTCTACGTTACTTATATTATAGCCTGCCTAGAACCTATATTTAAAATGATTAGTGAAAAAAGCAAAACTCATTCACACCAACACACTCACTCCACGATTCTCTCACATACCGCCAGGGTGCAAAAAACCTACTCTAGGGAGGATACCCCGGGGTACCTCCGTCACCCTAGCTCAAACATTCTTTCTCAATCACAACACTAATGCGTACCTTTTTGCTGAAATCGACTGTCAAGTCTAGTGACCATTGCGTAATATATCTTTTTAATTATTACCAAATACGTCGCGAACAAAAAATATTTCAATAAAAAGTTATGTATTTTCCAGAAAATACTCGTATGTATTAGTAGATGATCATACTAATAGCATACGAGTATATTCTAATTATACATTTTTATATGTGTGACTTTATAATGACTCGACTGATACGCATTTAAGGATGCATAACTGCACTTCGATGTGCAGTTTTATTTCTCGCGTAACACCGACGTACAATCCACCACTACCACGCACACAAGGTGGAAAGTACGTCGTGCACGATACACTAGCCATTGACAGTCGCCAAAAAAAAATGCAAGAAAACCGTGCTAACCGATCTTTACTCATGCATGTAACACCTGGGCACGTGCATAAGTAAAGATACAAGAGATAGCACGGGGGGGGGGAAAGAAATAGTAAGTATTAGTTTGATTAGAAGCTGAAAATCCTGATCTAAAAAAATATTAGCTTAAAACTAGGGCCTACGGACTGTGACTCTACAAGTCTCTTTCTCATTTTTCAAAAAAGGACTCTACTCGACTTTATTTTTCAGCAAAGCAAGGACTCGACTGAGACTTTTCTTTTTACTGCAATGACTCGACTTTTATATAGAAAGATTTTAAATTTTAATGTATATATTATTCAGCAAAACCCTCGGACGATCCCATCTTACAAGTGGCTCCTTTAATCGCGTAATTAAATCATGATATTGTGTCACTTGTAATCCGGTTTCTATCCGTCGCGAATTGTCTTCTTGTTCTTTATTAGTGCAAGTATATATTCTCGATAAAACTACGATAGTACAGCTTTATATTTATGAACACGACGCAAAGCATGTTAGACATATTACATGCTCTTTTGGCGAATTCGGATTATTAATATCCGAATTCTACGCTAATTTAGAACGGGATAAAGTGAATTGTGATAAAGTGAAAAGATAAAGTGAAAAGATAAAGTGATTAATGAATTGCATACAAGCCTTGTAGATTTTTAGTCAAAATAATCAAGATTTCATTTATGTATATTAAAAATTTTTTAAATCGATTTAAAATGAATTGAGAATATAAATAATAGGATGGATAATGGATGGAAGATAGAGGGAAAAATTACCACATAAGGGCCATTTGGTTAAAAAACCGACCCGTGGTAAATGCTGTGTTGAAACGTAAGCTATAATATGAATTACACGCTTATAAAGAATGGGATGGATCATGGATGGAAGATAGAGGGAAAAGCTACCACATAAGGGCCATTTGGTTAAAAAACCGACCCGTGGTAAATGCTGTGTTGAATCGTAAGCTATAATATGAATTATACGCTTATAAGGAACGACCCGTAGCAGTCTAGTGTTTATTAATAAATTACCACATAAGAGCCATTTGTATGCTCGTGGTAATGCTGTGTTAACGACTACATACGGGCCGTTCGATTTATAAACGATAATTCGTGATAGCTACTTGATAGATTAGGGTAGTGTGTTAGGTATAGGTATATAGGTATATTGGTATATAGGCACATAGGTATATAGAAGTAGATAAAAACCCCAATCCCAAGATATTAAACAATTTATATTCACTTTATAAATATAATGAATTCTTGATTAATTTTAAATAAAAATCTACAGGCTTGATGCACGCGAATAAAACAAGAAGACCCTATCCTAATATAATAAAAACATATTCATAGACAAAGAAAATAAAATGTATCACTCGCGAATAATTCCTCGAAAGGATTTATTCACGGTCACTCAATTGTCAAAAAAATCTACGTAAAAATACAACCGCTCACCCGTGCCGATTCGGACTTTTCGTCCTCGACATGGTTGGGTGCCGGAGGAACTTAAAAATTTCACTTACCATCTGTAACAAAAAATGGAACAAGCACATAAGTTATCTGTTTATAATATTAGAAAATGGTTAAAAGATTTCACTTGAATCTTTTAATTTAATAAATGGAAAGACGCGACTACTTACATTACACGTTGTAAATCCGTGCGGCGGGGTAGTAGGTCGAACATTTGGTTGGTAAGGTGGGTCCTTCATTGATTATCCATCTGTAACAAAAAATGGAACGAGCACATAAGTTATCTGTTTATAATATTAGAAAATGGTTAAAAGATTTCACTTGAATCTTTTAATTTAATAAATGAAAAGACGCGACTACTTACATTACACGTTGTAAATCCGTGCGGCGGGGTAGTAGGTCGAACATCTGGTTGGTAAGGTGGGTCCTTCATTGATTATCCATCTGTAACAAAAAATGGAACAAGCTCATAAGTTATCTGTTTGTAATATTAGAAAATGGTTAAAATATTTCATTTGAATCTTTTAATTTAATAAATGGAAAGACACGACTACTTACATTACACGTTTTAAATCCAAGGCATCGTGGGTAGTAGGTCGAGCATCGGGATGGTTGGGTGGTTCCTTCCTTTATTATTTAACCCATCTGAAACAAAAAATGGAACAAGCACATAAGTTATCTGTTTATAATATTAGAAAATGGTTAAAATATTTCATTTGAATCTTTTAATAAATGAAGAAACGCGACTACTTACATTCACTTGGATTCCGACGGAGTTTCCAGCCTCCTGGGTGTGCTTCACGTGTAATTTTAATAATGATTCTACTAACGCGGCGCACAAAATTATTTTTGACAAGAAATCGATTTTCTTGCGTAGTGAAGCTAACGCGACCGAAATAATTTAATACGGCGAACAAAATTGACTCTAATTTTCGCACGAAACCGAACCGAGTGCACGCGACGAGCCGAACGCGCGCGACCGAGGCGGCTCGAACGAATTGCGGACGTTACGATCGAATTGCAGGTGGTCAAGCCGAACGCGCGCGACCGAATCGGCTCGACCGAACCACGGACTCGAGGACCGAATTACAAGTGGTCGAATCGGACGCGCGCGACCGAACCGATCCGACCGAATTACGGTAAGGAGGGAAGGATAAGGGAAATAAAACACATACAAATTTTTCTTATTAATCATTTTGTTTTAAGAAAGCGTTCATTAAGATAAGTTAGTTACGTTGTTTGAATTTGATAAAGATGTTATGTAATTATGAGCAGGATGCTTTGAAATTAGGAATACGTACTAAGATTTTCATCAAAGGATAATTACTTCTGATAACGCGTTAGTGCAAGGCAGCCAATTCGCTAGATATTATTTGCAATGGAATGCATATTATGTTAGAGATGATATGCATTACATAGAAAATAATATCCATTGCCCGGGTCCACCACGTGGAGGTTGCTGCTGGGGACCCATCTCGAATATTTTAAAAATTACAAATACTATTTCACAGATAAGTATTATAAATCGCGGTAATAGAATGACTCGAAATTTAATAAATTTATAGAAGCTAAATTTTTATAATACACCGATCGTGAGCCATTAGCTCTTACTTTTTTAATAAGTGCAACGTTTAAGAATTCACGTTGAAGAATCTATCGATTCAGTAATATTAATTAAATGTATTATATAGTAATAAAATTGATAGCGTTATTTAGAAGCAATGATTTAAACGATGAATTAGAATTTATAATAATAGAGATGTGAACGCTATGAAAGAGTACGACGGAGTGAGCGTCTACCACTCAATGACCCCCGCGCAAGGTTGTCCGCGCTCGATCTTTGTTTACTCGCGCTTTCTTCGTTTGACGTCTTTGTATTACTTTTATAATAAGTGAAACGTTTGATAATGCACGTTCATGAATTTATCGATTCAGTAATATTAATTAAATGTATTACATAATAATAAAATTGATGGAGTTATTTAAAAGCAATGACTTAGGCGATGAATTAGAATTTATAATAACAGAGATGTGAACGCTATGAAAGAGTACGACGGAGTGAGCGTCTACCGCTCAATGACCCCCGCGCAAGGTTGTCCGCGCTCGAACTTTGTTTACTCTCGCGTATTTCATTTTACGTCTTTGTAATATTCTTAAAATAATTAAACGTTTATGAATTCACGTTGAAGAATATATCGATTCAGTAATATTAATTAAATGTATTATATAATAATAAAATTGATAGCGTTATTTAGAAGCAATGATTTAGACGATGTATTAGAATTTATAATAAAGGAGATGTGAACGCTATGAAAGACTACGACGGAGTGAGGGTCTACCGCTCAATGACCCTTGCGCAAGGTTGACCGCGCTCGAACTTTGTTTACTCTCGCTTATTTCGTTCAACAGCTTCGTAATACTCTTTCAATAAGTAAAACGTTAAAGATTTCACGTAGATGAATATACCGAATCAGTAATATTTATTAAATGTATTATGTAGTAATAAATTGTAATTATTAAATAAATATATGTTATTAAATGAATATTCAATAATAAAATATCGTTATATATTACTGTAAAATAATGTCTTATATGTTATGAAATATCTATATGTAATAATAAATTTAATGTATTATACTTTATAATAAAATGTATTACATTATTCAAAAGCAGTGATTTAGAATTTAGACGATTAAATAGTAATTTACTGTATGGGAGATGTGAACGCTACGAAAGACTATGACGGAATGAGCTCCTACCGCACAACGACCTTCGCGCAAGGTCGGCGCGCTCGATCTTCGTTTACTCGCGTTAACGGCTTTGTAATACTCTTTTAATAAGTACAACGTTTAAGAATATATAGATTCAGTAATATTAATTAAGTATATTATAAAGTAATAAAATTTATAACGTTATTTGGAATTAATCATTTAGACGATTAACTAGAATCCACAGTCTGTCGAAAACCGTACACCCTTAATCGCAGTAGGTATAACTTTTTTAAACGTGAACAAATCGGCTTGAATTTTAGGAAGCACATAGCAGGGTTAGTTTACTGTTTATCGTAGCTTTATCTTTGAAAAAAAAAAAAAAGAATCTTTAAAATTACAAAGCAAATAAAAAAATTGGCAGTCTATTTATTTATTTATATTATCTGCTGCTGCGGCAGCAGCGGCTAAGGGGGGTTTTAGTGAGTAGGAATCTCACACTACCCGTAACAGGGTGTCTATGGAAGGTTTCCCCTCTTGCCTCCAAAAAAAAAAACAAAAAAAAAGTTATCATCGACGGATAAAAGAAGGGAGCGTACCATCGACGGATAAAGCAGCGAGTTAGCATCGACGGATAAAAGAGCGTACCATCGACGGATAAAGCAGTGAGTTATCAGCGTCGGATAAAAGAAGGGAGCGTACCATCGACGGATAAAGCAACGGGCTATCATCGACGGATAAAAGAGCGTACCATCGACGGTTAAAGCAGCGAGTTATCAGCGTCGGATAAAAGAAGCGAGCGTACCATCGACGGATAAAAGAGCGTTCCATCGACGGATAAAGGAGTGAGTTACCATCGACGAGTAAAAGAAGGGAGCGTACCATCGACGGATAAAGCAACGGGTTATCATCGACGGATAAAAGAGCGTACCATCGACGGATAAAGCAGTGAGTTATCAGCGTCGGATAAAAGAAGGGAGCGTACCATCGACGGATAAAGCAACGGGTTATCATCGACGGATAAAAGAGCGTACCATCGACGGTTAAAGCAGCGAGTTATCAGCGTCGGATAAAAGAAGCGAGCGTACCATCGACGGATAAAAGAGCGTACCATCGACGGATAAAGCAGTGAGTTATCAGCGTCGGATAAAGCAGCGAGTTATCAGCGACGGATAAAAGAAGAGCGTAACATCGACGGTGGGAAACTGGCTCGACGATGAATGTGCCAAAGGGGCGCTTGTCCAACGTCCCGGCGGCAATGAATGTGGGATGTATCGACGTGTTCTTTTAATAAAAATGGAGTACCTAATAGTCTCAATGCATTAAATGCATTGTGGTAATACCTACCCTTAATTCGTATAACAGTTCTCACAGGTTCCATCATAATTTCTGTTCTTTTTTTAGGTGTGAAAAGAGCCTTTTTTCCCAATACTTCATACATCGGCGATCGATTAAAAATTCTCCCGAGCCGGCTTCCAATTCTGGTACTTTAAAGTGGACTCTTAAAGTAGGAGCCTCATTAACGAGATGTTCATAGCAAAGAGTACATTTTTCTTTATTAACTCTTTCCATCGATATCCAGAATAAATTTTATTTTTGACAAATACAAAAAATATATGATTCATTTATACACGGACATTAGAAATTTTAGTCACGAATTATTCACGAACATTAACATCGTGAACGTATAGCTCGAAAAATTACAAGGTACACGATAATAAAATCAACAATAAATATCTGAAATACAAAAAGTGTTCACCACAAAAACTAGTCGCTTACACAATCGATGACAACGAACGTTTCTGTAGATCATACCATCGTAGGTGGTTGCAGAACAACCGGAGCTCTTCTAACTTTCAAAGCTTCGGGACTCATAGTTTGAGCTTGTTTCGCTATTTGGTCGTTATTGTATAAACCGCAGTCCTGAGTCGCCTTACGCGGCGAACGTTTGTTCTGAGTCGTTTTCGTCTTGTGGCTGTCCATGGAGGCGTTGTTACCGTAAAAAGCATCAGCCGCGATACTACCTTCCTCGTCCTCGCGTTTGTACCGTCTGTGCTTCATCCTTAATAAAGTGTAAATTCCAATCGATGCCACTAATAATATAACAAGCAAACCGATAGCTGCAACGGCAGTAATCACTCCCGTTTCCGTTGGATCGCGAATGATAAGTTTAATGTCCGTCGAATCTCTACCCTTCTCGCTCTCCACCAGCAGAGTATAAATACGTGCGTCCGCCTTTTGAAGATTCTTAATCTCCAACTTAGCCCAATAACAATGCGTCACCATTTCGTCCTTCATTATCGGTTCCAACGGTAACGCTTCGTACTTTGGTTGTATGCTTTCACCTGAAAAAAAAGAAAGGAGTCACTTTAAGAAGGCCGGTAAAGAGGACAAGTGGTATACAGCGATACCTCTCATAGTCTGGCTTCACTTGTTTCCACAGGAAACAAGATTTTGGTTGAAACTAATTATCGTTTGTTGCATGTACTTAGTTACTGTTTCGATTAGTCCAGTTCCAAATAGTCTGGCTAATCGGTGGAACCAGATTATGCGAGGTATTGTTGTGTACTATAATTATAGGTCAGGTTTTCGTATACCTGCTCTGATATGAGAGCTTCCCCATTGCCAGGCAACCAAACGTGGCGGTGGTCGCGAGCAAAAACGGGACTTGAGCCGATGAACCGATTCACCGGCCCATGCTATCGACTCGTAAAAGCCCTTCTTATCGCCGGAACTCGGTGGCTTCGTTTGTATCTCTGGAGGTCCGGTAACGTGTAACACGTAACGCACCTCGCTAGGTGTTTGCCTCCTCGTTCCATTTATCATGTTAAACGCGATGCACCGATAATCCCCTTGGTCCGACCATGTGACGTTTACCAGACGTAAACGTCTTCCGGAACCTTCCGAGTGCGTTTGATTCTCGATGGTGCCACCGCGTAAGTGCATCCACTCGTAACGCGGTGCTGGATTGCCTTCAAAATCGGAACACTCGAACACTTCTACGCTGGACCCGAGATGAGCCGTTTCTTCGATTTCTACGGTCGTTCCGTTCTCGTTCGAGGTTTCGATCTTCTTTGCTTGCGGTGCGACTGTTGGGGTGAAAAGAAAAATTTCTTATGTTTTGTAATATGACAAAATACCACTTGTAGTTATTAGAATATATAGAGTCTATAATTATAATTTCTAATGATTATAATGTACCAATATCAATTTTATGATTATAGAATTTTTCGTTTCGTGCTATTATTATTGTTTCATTCTTAAATTATAAGTTCTAATTTCTCGTACGAATAACAGACGAATAGAGTATACGAATATATGATTATAAAAAGGACTATAATATGAATTTTACAACTACTGTATTATAGAATACGGGAAAAAGAAAACTCGACTTTTCTCCTACACCAGGAATCGAACACGGACCTTCCGCTTACTAAGCGGTTGCACTCTGTCCACTGATCGTGAAGCATCCATGCCCTCGTCATTCTTTCCGTTCCTAATTTACATAACCTCAAACAATGCGTACAATGCAATTCATACATACAATTACGGTAGATTCTCGTGGAACACGGCACTCGTATAGGGGTACGCGATGAAAAAGCTAGAACGTGTATTTTTTGTTATAACGTTTGGAAAAACTTATTTATAGATGATCATTCGCATGGGTTTTATATTGAATATGTCATGGTAGTATTCGTATAATCTATTCAAAAAATAAGGAACTATTGGAAATTAAAATTTTTAACATGTGCAACAACTTAATACATATAACATAAAATGCAACGAATAAATAGAAACGAATTCCTCAAAGTCAAGAAGAGATACGGATAAAATGAGTGGTACTCGTACGAACATTGAACATCGAGCGCGTAATTAGCCGGTGGGCTTTCACCGATGATGTTAACCGCCTTGCAAGAGTAGAGTCCGGCATCGACCCTCTTAACCGGCTCGAATCTCAATTCGGATATCGTTGTGGTGCTGTCACTGTGAGTTCTGTTTTCCATCAGCAACAGAACGTTCTCGGCACTTATGGGAGTCGAATTTTTGAACCACTTGATCGTCGCGCTCGGGTTGGCGTCCGCGATGCATTTCAAGCTTACGATACTCACCGAATCCTCTAAGACGCTTGCGAGCCATCGTGGGCTCGTCTCGAATCTCACTTCCGGGGTATCTGTACATTTTATTTACTTTTTAGATCGAGAAAATCTAAATAAATATAAGTAGTAAACAAATTATGGTCGTACAATGGATATTCAGTTGCGATTCCGCGGTAGCTGGTACAGGATTAGATGGATGAATGGTGATGCACCGAATCATTCGACCGTGATGCTCTCGACGGCCGCGAACTCGTAGAAGACTGTGGGCTGCCCAAGTTTTAGGACTATCCACTTCGGTTGCGTTCGTTTGTTCTCTCAGTGGTTCGACTTCCTCGTCTTTTATGAACCTGCATCAGCAAACGATCCTTCGAATAATTCATGAAGATTTGAAACGCCAGGAACATCGAAATCGTCGTCTTTTCTTTTATCCTCGCTAAATCGTTTCGCCACTTCGAGAGATCGCTACCGTGAAACGATGCTCACAATTTTCTTTCTCTCTCTCTCTCTGTCTCTCTCTCTCTCTCTCTCTCTCTCTCTCTCTCTCTCTCTCTCTCTCTCTCTCTCTCTCTCTCTTTTCTGAGCGAGAACAATTTGCATAAATACGTGGGTACAGGATGTTTCGGTATAGTATATGGAAAATCATATTGTAAACGATTTGGGATAAAGGTATATACAACAAAGAAGTTCACGTACGTTCGATACGACCTTTTTCCAACTTTTGTATCACGTTCTAATTCTTTTTACTTTAAACGAGATAGAACGGTTATCGATTCGATGTTTATTTGTAAGACTTATGTAAATAGTTATTTTGAAGATATATCGGACATGAGTTTATCCCAACTTTCTTCTTTGTCTTTAGACTTTATATCCAGCACTATAATGCAATACTTTCTACGTATTATGAAAGACCTAGTACATTTATATAAAAAAAAAGTAGACGAACGTTGATTTCTCTAGCAGTACAGTTCTGTACCAAGCGAGTAAGATGCAACTAAATGCGCTAGACCGTGAAAGTAAAGAGACGACTCTCTCGAATCTCTTTGTCCCCCATAAGCAAAACGTTTCGCGGTTTTACCTCGATTTATCGGTACGATTTTCGTATGGGAATAGAACGTGAATGTTTCTCGAAGCGAGAAAACGAGCGTACCACGTTTTTCCTCTTTCGCGATCGTTGGTCCGAAGAATTTCTATCGTTCGAATTTCGCGCCATGGGCAGCCATTTTATTTTTACAAGATTTCTTATTTCATTAACTTTTCAATTAAAGTTACCATGTTCTTGTATAAATTAATAATATTTTTAATACTCTCATTTGAATATTTCTAAATAAGAAACATTTTGCATTAGTTTTCTTTTTCAATAGGTATCGGAACGCGCGGTAAGTCCCGAACCATTAGTCTTTCTTTCTTTAACGACTCCCTTTTTCTCTAGCTTATCTCCGACGTGTCCGTCAGAGGTAAAAAAATTGTACGTCTTGTAAAACTTATCCGGGGTGTGTGTGCGTGCGCCAGCTAATGGCTTGAAGGACGCACGGGAGAAACACTTAAGAGATTAACAACTATAGGAAGCATTAAAGCTGTGAGATTATGCGACGATCACGTTTCGGTTACCGTTGAGTGTCAAGATTAACGTGTGGGCTTTTATGTAAGAAATTTTACCAACAAAAATTTATACAAATGTAAGTCAACATTTAAAATCGAAGTCCGAAAGAACATGGTCTCGTAAATTTTTCGTTTCGGATATGTAAATATCCTAAGTTTTATTATCAAAGTGGTTTATAGTAATGATATAAGAATAAAATATTCGATAGAAGATATTATAAATAAATAAAAAAGAAAGTAAAATATAAAATATTACGAATATATGGAATACATTGATTAGAAAGGAAAAATTGTCAGGCGCTTCACTTTGTTTAGGATACTTTTCATTCAAAGTCTTCGGATTAAATTGATCAAAAGGAAGGATTTAAAGCGCGCATATAGGATTTACCTACCACTTTATGAGGGCTGGCGGATTTCCATATCTAGACACGCAGGAAATCGTAACTTCCTGTCCTTCCCTCAATGTTAGGGCGCTATTTAAAATCGTACCCCCGTACTCCAAGCGTGGACTCCTCGGTTTCACTGAAAAGTCATTTTCCTTGTGCATTAGGAAAAGATGTTTTAGCGATAAACTGTGCAAGCTTAGTCAGCCGGGAAAGATTCGAATAGTTGACCGGTGAGTAAGATAAACGGTGAATTTTCTTTCATTATCCTTTCGTGGCACTTAAAGGAATTCGTTGATCGCGCAACGGAACCGTTTTTTCGTATTCGTACGAGCGATTTGTACATTCGGCAAAGGAGAGTTTCCATTAAACGCAATTCTTTAAGAGATACGGTAAAAGTAGAACGGAACCACGAACTTGTCCGTCTCGAACGAATTTTAAATGAGTTTACAAAACGTTTACCCCACCGCAAGCGCGATACATGTGTATCCGATCGGAGCGTTACAGTCTGTTTCCCGCGAATTTAAATTTCGCGCGTTTAATTAATCGCACTTTGACCTTAGCTTGACTTCTATCGAACTCGTTTAAAACATCCTTTAAATCAATTTTATATTAAATTGTCATTATTTTCTGTTATATTTATTCGTTTTTCTTCTATTTCTTAATAATTTACAATCTTACAAGACAGTCAACTAAATATGCTTCATCGTTATACCACATAACAAAGATCAAGCTAGAGTTTAAAAAGATTTCTTCATCTTAATAAAAACCAAAAGTAACGTGAACAAAACTGAATGATACCTCGAACGAGCAGACGCGACGGTAGAGATGTCAAGGCGTCCTGTCTCATGAAATTACCGGAAGTAACTTGACACTCCCAAAAACCGTCGTCAAATTCAAGAGATGCCTTTCTTATGATGAGACTACAATCGCCACCCCGCCCGCCCGTCCACTCGTATTTATCCGGATACATGCCGACGGGTTTCCGATCCTTCTGCCAAAGGCACTGTCCTCTCTTGTCTTGCACTTTGCATTGAAGCAAAACATCGTCACCGGCTGAAACTTCCTGATAGGACGGTGGCATCTCTTGAAATCTTTGTTCCGCGCGAACAACGATCAAAATTCGAAGGACGAGCGTGATGCAGATCGTCGGAACGACGCGCGGGAATATCATCTTCGTTTGAACGACGAAAGCGCGCGTTTCCCAGCTCACGGCGTTAACGTCGTTCTTCGATATCGAAGCATGCCGATATATTAGATCGATGCATATATATGTATATATGTATATTTGTACATGTAATTATGTTCACGTACAATAACGATCTATCGTACACTCAACGATCGCGATCGAACAAGAATACGAAGCCGCAACTCGTGGATAAGGCCAATGAAACTATGAAAACACTCTCCTCCACTTCGTTCGAAGCCCCCAACGAATCTGACTCGTAACGAAGTTCAGGGTTTCTACGTGCGCACGTTGGCCACGCCAGCGCCAGCGTCAACCGGCGAAAACATTAATCACTTCTCGGTTTACAGTCGAAAATTTGACTTTTCGCGCGCTTTCCTCACCGAGTGTACTTTTTTATATCCGGCTCACTGGTTTTATTTTGGAACTTATATCATGGAGATTCACAATACGATGTCGTAGGTAAATGGTAAACGAAAAAAAGATGCAAGAGGTATGAAAGAAGGAGCGTCCACGAACGTGTATGAGTCGGGACTGAGGCCTCCGTGGTTAGAAGCAGAACGTACGCACTCGTTCGAGTGGAAGCGGAAGACGGGCCCCGAACGGCGGAGGCACGCGAGCGTATCCAACCCTGTCTCCTCTCCCGCTATCCTTATTATTCGAGCGTGTTATCATTATGCCACGCTACGCCAAGTTTAGCCGCCCATCTGTTCTATATTTTCCTTTATTTCGCGCTCGCCAACCTAGCGCGTTGTCTAAGCAGCGCGCCTTTTCCCAGGCGCCGCCTTACGATCACTCGCAGAATTTACATTTTTTCTTCTTTTTTTTTGCGAACTTACTCCTTTCAACGTATATACCATTTTTTGTGCACGTATATACTTCGCGTGTTTGAATTAGCGATAGTCGGAAATCTTCGGAGATGTTCGGGACACCCTTACGGGCGGACATGTCGCTAGCGTATACGCGCGAAAAAGTGAACGAATTTAAATGGATCACGATATATGCTCTATGACACATTCTACTTATTATATATATTATGTTATTTTTTATTATATGAATATTTTATATGTATAATGTATGGTATAAAATACGTAGTACAGGTAACCCTTCTACAACACGTTTAGACATTTGTGAAAAACCTCGTATGACAGAGCCTATAAACGGATTTCGCTTTAGCACTATCCAGAATTTTAGATAAATAGAAAAATATAATTTTTCTAATAAAATTGGACAATAAAAATGAACTTGCTCGTAAGGATTTTAAACAAATTATTTGTTGTTAATAAGTTTTCAAAACCATGCCACCTTTTTTATTTGCTCTGGATCTCGTATAACACGGTTTCACACAACACGACATTTTCTAGGAACCTATCTACCGTGTTCTAGGAGGGTTACCTGTGTTTAACTTTTTCGAATCGGTAATGGACGGAAATCTTCAGGGACGCTCGGGTGAACTTTACAAGCGAGCTACCCGATATACGGGTAAGCGACCGAATTTAAATAGATTGCTATACCCACTATCTAACCCATCCTATGCACCCTAAATCTATTACAAAATTCTGTATTCTATTAATACTATAATCAGTTTGATACGAAATTAGAACGTAAAACGGATGCGTTTTTGCAAACGTCTGTCGACTAGCTCTTGGGGTTCGTCAAGAATACTACTCTACATAAAAACGAGGTATGCGTGCGATTCGGACGATATAGGAATCGATGTAAAAATGCTGTTAGAAAACTAACCGACATTTTATAGAGTATGAGAAATGTTGTGGTAGAGAGAATTTGCATTCATAAAAGTTCTTTCTAAAAGGAAATTGTCATGCGATTCTGGTCTTCCTTTCTTAAAGTGGTACCTCGTGGTCGTGAATGAAGTAGCGTAAGCACCAGTGCATCGAACCGTGCGACTAGCGCATCGTCGTCGTTGTCGTCGTCGCTCAGCGCAACGCGATAAGCGCTTCGTCGAAGCGATCTTTCACGTAATGACACCACGACCCGAAACGAAAAGACCATTTAATGAGCTTTTACTTTTTTCTGCGAGTGAATCGAAGCGCGGAATTAAATCGAAGGGAAATTGTCTGAAAAATTGAACGACGTTTATTACCGAAAATTTTGTTATTTCTTTACGATTTATAGCTTTGTATCGAGATACTCCTATAATACAAATGTAATTACACAGACAAGGTATGGGATAGACTTATCATGCAATGTAAATTTTTGTCCCACGGTCCGGGGGCTACGTAGCCCCATTACCATTTTAGTGTCGCATGCGACAATATCGGTTTAGAATGGAAAAAGGCAACAGCGCTACCGAATCGGTAGGAATTATAACTAAACATAACGATTGTTAATTATTTTTCACTAACATGAATTACAAGTTGAATCAATCGACAGAATCGAAATGTAATAAAAAAGAAAATCGTTTTTCGCGGTAGCTTCATTGCAGATAGTGATCCATTTTTAACAAAAATCCTGATGTATAGCCTTTGGTTTTTGTCGGACCAAAATGGACACCAACGCCGATTTCAATGTTTAATAGCCCATTTTCAAGAAGAACGCATACAGAAAACTGTCCCGTTGTCCGTTTTTCGATATCTTTGCGGAGTGTTGAAAAATAAATTTTTTAAGTGTCAGAGTATGAGTCGTTTTCAAGAGAAAAATTGCTGTAACTTTTTAACCAGTCATCCTATCGAAGCCACACTGCCATATTCGTAAAGAAGAGACTTTCCCCTTTCGAATAAGTATTTGATCGGGCAAATTCGAGATGCTTCGATTTTTGACAAAAATCCTGACCTATGCATCATGATTTTTGCCAAAATGGTCACCACCGCCGATTTCAATGTTTAATGGCTCATTTTAAAGATAAAAGCACGCAGAATAATGTTCCGTTGTCCGTTTTTCGATATCGTTAAGCAATGATGAGAAATTAATTTTTGAAGTGTCGGAGTATGGGTCTTTTTCAAGCTTAAAACTGCTGTAACTTTTTAACCAGTCATCCTATCGAAACGCGACTTGCATATTCGTAAAGAAGAGAATTTCCTCGTTAGAACGAGTACTTGATCGGGCAAATCCGAGATGCATCGATTTTTGACAAAAATCCTGATGTACGGAACAAGATTTAGAAAGAAGAAAGCATGCAGAATACTGTCCCGTTGTCCGTTTTTCGATATCGTTGCGGAGTGTTGAAAAATAAACTTTTTAAGTGTCGGAGTATGGATTATTTTCAAGGGGGGATGAGATTCTCGTCTTTTATCGCAACAGATCTATTGACGTTACCAACTTCGTTTATTGAGTGGAATATGATTCCTAAACTCACCGTTCCATATCGTAGAAGGCGTAAGAAAACGTCTGTTTTTTGCACGACCGGTATTGCAGTACATGGGACACGAAGTCCCATAAGATCTCGTCTGTGGCACAAACGAGGTATAGGATAGACCTGTCATCACCGACGAGATACTTTTAAAGACTGCCAGCCCCCGTGTAAACCGGCGAGCCAGTAAGTGGGCCCGGTGGGCCTGGGCTCCGTCCTACGGAACGGGATGTTTGTCCCTAGTTTATATAAAAGGGAATGTGCATTGAATATTTGCCAAAGTACACTCGTTAATTAGGAAGGTAAGAGTATTTACCGGGAAATCTGCACATTACCGCGACTTCGGAATTTGATCGTAACATATATAGCAAAAAGTTATTAATTTATAAATTGTTATTCATGACAGTAACAAATAATTAACAATCGTTATATTTAGTTATAATTCCTACCGATTCGGTAGCGCTGTTGCCGTTTTCCATTCTAAACCGATATTGTCGCATGCGACACTAAAATGGTAACGGGGCTACGTCGCCCCAGGACCGTGGGACGAAAATTTACATTGTATGATAGGTCTATCCTATGCCTCGTCTGTGATAACAGGTCCATTCTTGTACCTCGTCTGCGGTAACACGACCGACGAGATACTTTTAAAGTATCGATTTTTTGAAGATACTTTTAAAGTACACGTCGTCGCGTCGGTGTAGGTATATCTCCATTACCGAATAAAAAAATTATTAATATTTTTAACAGTTAATAACCCATAAAACTAATGTTTGTTAGTTAAGAAAATTCAAGTAGGGAAATTCTTTTTATGAATTTAATTTATTACTCTTTAAATATATCGTTCTTATAAATTGAATTTTATAATAAACTAGAACGCTTTAGATCTTACAAAAATTTGTTCTATTATTAATAGTACAGCTATTTTAAATAATTGTGTTAGAATGTAATCGTATAATTAAATTTAAAAAAATATAAATTCAGGTATGCAGAAGTAGGACGAATATTTAATGGACAAAATCAAAATCAAAATTTTAATATCCTTTGCCCGTAAAATGGATTTGAACTTGTAGGTACATATAAGTCCGAGTAGTATCATTCTGTTCGAAGCAAATTACAAACGTAACAAAATATTTGTTATTTATTTTTTTGTTGTTCTTTGAATTAAAAAATCTGTATATTAATGCTAATAATTTACCCAACGGCATTGAAATGGACTCTCTTACAGAATTTGCACAAGTATATATACGTATTTTACCGATTTAACATATAATAGCAAGACTTTAGGATGGAATAATTTGAAATTGTTAATTTATCTGCATACCTTAAATATATAAGGCACCTAGATACTTTAAAAATGCATTTACAATAACATTTTCCAATTTCTTAGGAATATAATGTTTTCTCTATCCATTCTTCCATTGAAAATGTGGCCGTGTTCGTATTGTCCGGATCCCTCTCTCTGAACATATCTGTAAAAACGATAATATTTTTAATACAAATGTCTTATAGCCGAATGTTATATCGAAGCAATATTCACCAATCATTGTCTTCAATCGTACGGCGCACATAATGTAATCGTCAAACATTATCTTTCCATCTGTAGTTCCATAACGATGTACCAAAATATTTAAAATATGATTATTCAGTCGATAGCCGGCGCTATTCAAAGCTTGTCGCAACTCGAACGCGTTCAAATGTCCGGAATCATCTCTATCGTACAATTTGAAAACAGCCTAAAAGATAAAATAATAGTAATTTTATAGAAAATATAATGAACAAAGGGCATATACAACTTCGTGCAAAGTAAAACGATAAATTTACCCTCCATTTCCTGATATCATTCCATAAAGTTCTAAATTCTTCAAATCCAAGCTTTCCAGAATGGTCTACATCTAACATAGCTACCATACTTCTGCATATATCCTTACTAAATCCTCTATCCTGCGTGTCTGAAAATATCGTTTTTCTTTTTTAATATTTCATTTTCTAGGAACAAACAATTATACGACAAAACGATTAGCATTATGAAAAAGCGTTTATCGATGATGATGCGACTAGACGGTAGCATTTTATGAACTGTTTTCTAATGCGAATAACTTTAAGCAATTTGTTAATTTTACATGTCTGTGTTATACTAAATATCACATGCATTTGCATCGTAGCGTCGTAACATATATACTTTATATGTATATCGTTTAATTATTCTTTTTTCGGTGGAGTTTGATTCTTCTCGGAATTGGTAATATACCATTTGTGTTACACCACAATTTTATATTAATAGTAATCCCTTACCTACAGATTTATTGTATTGCTCATTATTACAAACAACGCCGCACAGCAGTGAGATGAGAGTGTCGATAAAAGAACCATCTCCTTGCATAGATTCGGGTTCATGTGCCTCGCTACGACGCGTCGACTGTGGCAACTCTACCCGTAACATACATCTACATGTTAACATTAATGTTTGCATACGTACACTTGGGTCAAAGATACCGTAGGATGTAACAAATAATTAGATTAAGGAATCCCACGTTGTTTTAATCACTTTTACTGTTAAATTGGCTTAGTCAATATAAATTTTAGGCACAAAAATTATAAATTCAGATGTAATAATGCGTGAGCATTTAGGTGCACTTTTTCAATATAATAAAAAATAAATATGT
Organism: Ancistrocerus nigricornis; assembly: GCA_916049575.1. Classification (NCBI taxonomy): domain Eukaryota; kingdom Metazoa; phylum Arthropoda; class Insecta; order Hymenoptera; family Vespidae; genus Ancistrocerus; species Ancistrocerus nigricornis. Next base: position 83,108 of record OU696668.1, read on the forward strand.
ATTTCTTGTATTTATAATGCAAACTCAAAAACACAAGAAAACGCAATTCTCGCTTGCTGACCCAACTGTATTTATGTATCTCAGATATGATTAACATAGAGTTCATGAAATATGCGTGCACATTACAGAAACAAGATGGTGTGGTAAAATCCATATGTTCTTATAGTACAATGACTTTTACAGAACAGTAAAGTGAAATAAGTATTGTAAATTGGGACAAAAAAAACACAATTAAATTAAAGCATGGAACTATATTATCAAAATGATATGGTTTAAATGTTGGTTAAATTAGAAAAATGTGAGAAATCTTTCATGGTCAGAAGTATAGATGTGAATAATATTATTACAGTCAGTAATCACACGAGTCAAAGACGTTAAATATACAAGCATACAAATTACAAGGGGAAGCAGTGAGATAACAAGCAGATAAGGAAATGGTACAATGAAATGTGCTTTCGGAGAATTTGTAAATTAATTGTTGAATCCTCTTGAAATCAAATATAGAATTGTGTATGTCTACCGATACTATTTTCGATCTATCACGTTTCTTACTTAAAAAACATAATCATCATAAATAACTATTTTACCGATTTACCTTTTCGCATTGCATAATCCAAGATCTCTTTAAGTTCCATCCAGTCCACTTCCATATCATCACCGGCAAGCTTTTTAAAGAATTCCCGTACTTTCTCTGCATTTCGATCGGGGTCGGGTTCATCGCGGACCTTTAATATTAAAATGGATTTTATTAAACGTGATCTATTATGTTGATCGATTGATAGTAGTATACAAATATGCGTGCAAATGAAAAACTGAAAAAAAAAAAATGTTAATATTTATGTTATCCAGAGTTAATTATATTAGTCCTCTACGGGTTATATGATGTACCACACACGCGCATTTCACTTACTTTTTTATCATCCGTATCCGTATTAGTGCCTTTGGGATTAATCACCTAAAAGCCAAGCAGCGTGAGCATGCATACTTTTACGTATTAGTGCCCCTGTTAGTCATATATACCATAAACAAAATGGTCTTTTTAATGAAACGTGTGTCACCGATCATGTCCAATTAGGGAAGAAATTTTAGTACAATGATTATCATAATGAAGAACAGACTGTACCAAGCCAACCCGGTGTGTGTTGCATACGTGAAAATGTATGTGATACAGTGATTTTCTTTGTTAAATTGATCAATTAGATTGTGTGAGTTTAAATGCAAACAAGATATACGTTCTACCAAATAATGCGATTGACCCTTATTAGCTTAAATTAGATTTGTGCTCGATGGATATGCTCCTTACGACGTTAGTATCATAACCGTGAGCGATACAAACTGCCCCATATGTCGTGCACATACTACGACACATAATCAAATATTATATTATTAATACTCTTACCCTGTCATCGACTTCTCCGATTCCGACTTCCTCATCATTTTCTCTGTAAATAAGAAATTCTTTATAAATATCTATTATGCAATATAACGAATCAGGGAATTCAATAGTAGTACTTACTCCATATTATTCTTATTTTCAGAGAATATCCTCAATAAGAATTCACCTTCCTCATTGGGATCGAAAGTACTTGGAACTATACAATATACTCCCGGGGGCAATTTGAATCGGCAGGTAACTTCACGCAAATTAATGAAAGCTGGTGATCGGGCTACGGATGCATTATATTTGAAGAAATTTACGTCCAGAGGTTTTGGTAATCTTTCAGGATACTCTAGCTGCTCGAGGTGACGAATAGATGTATCATTATTAAGATTCCGACACAAATTGATGTTAAATCAAAGACAAAAGACATACATGATATATAGCAAATCCAATGGTAAGGCAGTCTGCCCCCATTCGTCGCTGTGCTCGTCTATTTTTTTGCATTAATGCTGCTATGACCGTACATTTATCATCTCCTTCGTCCGGATTCTCCAACGTGATTCGATATTGGGGATTGTGGCAAAATGTTTCTATAAATACCGTTCTATTGACACATGTGTTCATTGTTTATTTGTCTTTATAAACTCGATCGTTTACCTAAAAAGTTCCTACAACCACCAGCCGTGACTCCGCGTACCCATTCGCCTTCGAAGACACTCATTTCCCATCGCTTCTTACCCGCGTTGAGGTCATTTTCTGTTAAAGAATCTGGGTTCAAATTGCATATCTCCAATTGCGTAAAGAATCGCGTAAAATCTTGGAAGGACATCCAAAACTCGCCGTCCTGGTCAAAAGTCAATCCTAGTTCATCTTTTTCGTGGTCAGGGATAAATCTCCATTCTGGTGACCTATTTAATGATTTTTTCTTAGTAAAAATGAAAGTAGAAATAATTTAAACATCGATTAGAAGATAATGGTATTAATAAATGACTTTTCTTCCGAAGAATCAGACGTGTACTAATACATTAAAAGATCGTTTAATTTTGATATATATGGGTATATTCAATTATCTTTGGACTGCTATCCATATATTCTCATTAAATATTAATAACAAATTATAGATTAATGTAACATTAATACAAAGAATTCGCTTACTTATCGCTCCACGGACCATTCCATTCAGCTTCATTTCCCCATGGATTTCTTAATCTGAGCAATGGTATTCGACCATATTGATTGGGCGTCTGAATCTCTACGTACTTGACGCGAGTGATACTGTAAGCATGGCCTCTGATCAGTCCCTGAGGCGTCTCAGCCTCCAGTATGTTTGGATCAGGCTAAAATGAGAATTTAAATGACGATCATATAAATATCAATACGTGTCTTCAATAATCCGAAATATAATTCGAGGCAGCGATGTTGTTGTTTTTACCTCGATGGAACAACCCATAAGCGAATTTCTTTCGTATGCCTTTAAAAGGATGCTGAACAAATTTGGTGGCACTTCGTCCATCTGATACATCTCGGTGACGCCACCCGTAAAATCTTCCATCGCCTCGCACGTCGTACCACCTTTTAGGGCCTCGTAAGATCCGTGAAGTTTAGCGTAAGCTTTCTCCAAAAGAGCGCTCCAAAATTCATTAGCTTCAGCGGAATGCATGTATATCAATTCACCGTTATAGGTCGGTAGACGGTCATCGATCACAACGTCTACCCATCTACCGTATTGCCAAAATCTACAAGGTATAGACGTAGTTTATTTATTACGTTATCTTATTATTCAATCTTATTAATCGTTAATACAAATTTGTCGTATATAAGCTGATAACGACTGCATGAATTCGCGAAGCGCATGATGTCGCCGGCACGACAAGAAAAAAGACACGTCCGAAACAGCGATACCGCCAATATTCTTAGAAGTTACGTATATCAACGCATCGTTCACGCATACGGGCGATAGCTTTCACGGTGAACCAAAAAAATTACCTGAAGTGAAAGATTCCGGCGTAATTTTCCTCGAAACTTTGGTCCTCTGGTACAACTTGAAAGAATAAATTTGAATCCATGGTGAGATTTGCGACCGCTGCTAGTAACCAGCAATCGCCCAACTCTCCTTGCTGGACATCGAATCTTGAGAAACCTTCGACAAAGAGTTGCGGGTTGTCCGCGATTTCCTGTAAAATACAAGGTGGTACATATATTAATGGTTGATTCAAATTTTGAACTTTAAACGATTAGAATTTGTTTTTCACTTACCATTGGCCTTCTCCATTCTATATATCTATCCGGTCTTCTGGAAAAAAACAAAGACGAATCTTCAGCTGGAAATTCTGGATCCTCGAAGAGTCGTCCCGTTTCTAAACATTCTCTCCTCAATCCGTTAAAATCTTGAACCTCGCCCCGCGGCCTGATACCGGAACCTCTTTCTCCGAGCTGACGAAAAACAAAAGAAAAAATTAGCACATCGGCATAATTTTATTCTACAGGATGATCAACCTACGCATGCCACCTAAATTACTTGGAAACTCTTTCCTCTATGCAAAAATGGTAAAAAGCAAAAGTTTTACGACACCACGAAAAACATACAACTTTTGTCTGAACTATTTTTTCATAAAACAAACAGTTTCCAACGCATTTAGGTAGTACATTTAGGCAAATCGGCAGGACTCCTTACGTTGTAACAAGATTTCCCGATATAGTTCGTTGTACTTTTAATGCAATCGGTACTACACTTTAACGTATTGCTATTTGGATCAATTTTCGATGAATTTAACGAATTTGTTCGAGTTTTTGTAACATTGTTATTAAAAATATCGCTCTTTCGTTCGCCCGGTGTTTTCAATCTCGAATTAATGTCGGCTGTCGTTTTCGAAATGTGAATCATTTTATTTGTCTGCAAGGAGGCCCTGTTTTTTTTCACGTGTTCGTGCGTCGGAGAAAGTTTTAGTAACGCGACACCCTCATCGATGTAACTGGAGTAACGATAATTTGTGTACGCCGGTAAAGTGCGCCTTTTCTCTATCGCGGACATTTCTCTTTCGTTTAGGTAATTAATTAATTACAAAATGAATTTCTCTTGTATATATTCTGTCAACTGTTCCCGATCGCGTACGGAAATATACTGTTACAAAGGAAAGATTATAACAATTATCTCACATTCAAAACGCGAAACCATATCAATTAACCGGATGACAATTAACCACTACTTTGGTATATCATAAGCTAAACGAAACCGCGAGATAGACTCGCGCATAGTTTCCCGCTGTTAACAAAGGTATGTGCATTATGCGTCGAGACGATAAAGAGTTGTATTTACGACAAATTGTTTTACTGGAGCGATGGAAAAAACAATTCCATTTTTATGCGAACGTTATTAGCTACTAACATATAGTCGTCCAGAGATTTTATTAGTTGAGATTATGGGCAATTATCTAATATAGGTGAGTATAGATATTTATGGTATCCTTGACATTCCCTTAACCCTTTCGCGCCGGTTATTTAATACATCGATATTTTTTAATTGGTAAAGTTTTGTACGTTTTTACAAGGATTCCGAATAACTTTTTTTTAGAAGTTTTCAGACAAAAATAAAAAGAATAATAAAGAATATTTTGCTATTATTTTTATTCTATTATACTTTTTATTTTATTTTATTCTTTCTTAAAGAACAATTATTTCAGAGGTTTGTTAATATTCCGTGGAACATACATAATCTATTAGGCGTGAACGAGTTACGAAAGATTCCGAATGTCATTGAGACTTTGAAAAACATAACTATGAGGAAAAAATAACAAAAATTATAGGGCAATTAAATGTAAGTCAATCGAGATATTATTTATAATTATAATGGGATTCTTTATATACCAATATCAATAATTGCGACAAACGTTACGATCATGCGATCATCGATTATGGAATGTGTAATTCTTTGAACAAACAAGCAAGTGCTCATTCGATTCGAAACAATATACACGATGCATTCAAATGTTCCGTCTCAAATTGCAGGCTCTTATTAAGATCGTGCGATAATTGAGCGCATTTGAAATTTCTCATTCGTATCATTTTTCGAGTATACCACTTGTCATTTAAGTTCTGTAATTATTTTACGAGTATTGTTTTTTTTCTTTTCCAAAGTACAATTCGTTACATCGCAAGTCCATCGACATATCGGATATTTCCGAAGATTCGTCACGACGTGAATGGCATCTCCGTCTAATAGAATGCGCATTCCAATGACTCATTAGACCGTATCACGCTATCGAGATAACTATCATTACAGTTTTTTTCCTTTTTACTATTAGAATCGACTCTATAAACCAAGCGACCTGTCACGGAGAAAGAATTTCATACGCGCATTCATTTTGACTCGCGTCGTACCAACGCTATTGCTTTTCAAATTGTGACAGTTGAAAATCGTATATGGCGGCAAACTGGAGTACTCGAATGAAAATTAAAAAAAATGATTCGTCGGAACGTTCGATTCGATTCCATACATTCTTGTTCCTTCTCTAAACGAAATGACGTCACACCGATGCGGTACTAAAAAAAAAATTCATACCACTTTGATGTTGAAAAGAGAAGGTAATATCCTCTTCACCTCGACGGACGTTTTAACAAAAACGTCGTCGAGCACGTTTCTGGCTCCTTCATAGTAATCCATTGTTGTTTGCGTGTCGTGTTATTGTTATCACCCCTTCCCAGTTTACCACAATCGCGAGGCACTACCGAAGGCCGCCCACCGATATGGAACCAGTGTAGTCGGAAACCGTATCGAGGAAGGATCGTACACCTTTTTTTTTTCCTTCTGTTTTAACAATGACGTTCTCGCGTTCGACGTTGCACGCGCCACGCGCGTTATGTCACACGAATGATAGACAGGATAAATATAACCTTTCCTCCAGAACACGATACACGAAATGGAGCAGCATCGAAATAGCTTTGTTACGTCCGTGAATATACGTAAAACCGTTAAAACTCGACTCTGAAGACTTCAGGTGGGAGTGCACGAAAGGAGCAACTTAGTAGGAACAACGAACGTTCTGAAGTCGCTTTTGCCACTCTCTCCGTTCTCTCCCGGCACTTCCACGAGGCACCTCTCTCTCTCTCTGTCTATAGTCCTCGCCCATATTTCGTCACGCGACGCGAACTCGATGCGCCGCGAAATTCTTACGGTGATGCTCGTTCACTCTCGTAGAATGGTATATGACGATTCTTTCGTCGTTCTACACGCACGTGACACGCTTTACGATGAAGGGAAAACGAGCGAGTAATTTTCACGTAGCGAATTTTGCTACAGTCCGGTCGGTATAGTTCTATCGGCCGACCTCGCGTGCGGTTCGACCCGGCACGACACCGGCTTAGTAGGACCGTAACTAGAACCGTGAGGTCCCTGCATCGTTTGAATTTTTTTTTTTTTTTTTTTTTTTTTCTTTCTAATTTTCTTGCACAATTATATTATTGATATCTAAAAGTCGAAGTATTTTGGTTATTTGTGTTATGAAAATATTGTTGACTGTTAACGAAAAATATTGTTGCCTTCTTCCAGAGTAAATAAAATTAAAAATAAACATTTATGGATAACGAATTAGAAACTTTGACGTGAAATTATATGACAATAATTCGTTGTAGAGATTAAAATTAACAAACGAAATAAACCCAGGGCTCTTAATAACGTTTAATCGTACCCTGAGTCTGAATTCGGCCAAGTTCGACAAACTTCGTTGGCAAATAGACAAGAGACAGCTGACAAATAGGCTACCGGGAAACGCATTCTTGCGCAGAACGTTTGAAATCTACCGAACGACCTTGTAATCGGATCACCGATTAGTTCGTTTCATTCTCTTCCTCCTTGCCGGCAAATAGGATGAATCATGCGGTAAACTACGCTCACGTGTTTTAATACTCACTTCGATTGTCTTTGCTTGGTGCCGCTCGAACTGCGGTTCCACTACTTCTGCTTTCCATCCATAGTCAAACGAGTTTTTTGCGAAACTGTTATACATGATTTCCGGTCTGTTATCTTGTCACACTCTCGGTATAATAATCGATAGGAACTTTCGATTCTGTCCCGAGGTGTGTTTCACTTTGTTTCAACTCCTTTCGGAGTCTGGATATTAATTTCCTCAAAAATCCTTCACGAATTTTCTATCGACAGTTTTCTGGTCCAAAATTAAATGTTTTTCTTTTAAGCGAAATAGGCTCGATCGATGTAATCGTAGCAATGTTAATACCAATGCGTCATAAAGTGCCCCCTCGCGGCCTTTATCACAAACGATACTGGAGCAACGTCGACACACTTTAACGGGCACTCGCGTTGCTGGAGATGAAAAAATAACGAGTCATCTCGTTGATCTTTCGAAAACCGGCCGGTCAGGTACCAGAGAACCGTCGGATCTCGATCGTGTCTCCGACGAGTGTGCGTCAGAAACTGAGGACAAGTTTCTTAATTTTCCTCCACCAGAAGGATATTCCCATTATCCCCACTCGTCATTAAAAACGATACACTATCTCGCTCGTAACGTTATACACCTTTGAATCATTCCCAGGTGGTTTGGATTCTAACGCGTTTTATCTTTCCTTATTTGCGAAATTTTTTAAATTTCCTTTTTGTTTTTTTGCATAGTAACACCAAAAAACGTTTCGATGAATTTGATGCAGAGTATTTTTCGAAAATCTAACCGTTCTCCACGTAGACGTTTCCTCGTATCTTATTTATTTTTTTTTTTTTTTTTATACCACTAAAATTTAGGTCACGGTAAAACCTCGTCCTCGGTCGAATCCGACGGTTCAGCGGTCCCACGTGCGAATCGCTTCTACCATGAGTCTATCTTCGCAGACGTTGTCAAGAAAATTGTACGTTCCTGCAGTATCCGACAGTCCCCTTGTCGCCACGAAACTACGAGGAGCAATGAACGATGCTACGAGATTTTGCTGCGCAAGGAAACTATTTCGGGAGCGTGGAAGAAAGCACGAATATTTATATAGGGTGTTCGCGTTATTTCCCGGCTCATTTTTTCCCAAAGAAAATGAAAGAGAAAGTTTAGTATCAAGTTCCAATTGATTTAAACCATCGCGTTTTCTTTTCATTATTAACTACTATTAATAATTATGAAAAGAAGACGAGAACTTACTTTTAGTTTCTTACGTGCTATTTGTTTCACGTAACTATTACTTAAGAAAAAGTGTTAAACGATAATAATCCGAACACTCGGTATATGCCTATCCGTCTATACATATTTCTATGCACGTATGTGTATACTACGTAGCGCGAGTCGCGTGACTTGTCAAAGACCGATATATCTTCCTTATTTTCAAAGATACCGAAAAACTTGAAGCGCGATCGTTTTAAACACCTGAACAATCACTAAAATTCTAATAAAGTATAAGGAGTTAAACTATCAAAGCTTCTTTCGGGAAAATTCGAGCAACTGCTTCTGAAGCATCCACTCGATCTTTGCGAACTAGTTCACCGACTTCCGAATCAATTCCTTTATAGTTCCTGAGCCGTTAGGTATGTTTATACGCGTGAAATGGAAAACTTTTACTCGATTCAGGGAAGATATTACACATTTTCCTGCAAACGTCTTCGTGTGTATTTAAGTGACTTCTTTTAATTAGCCTCCTCGGATACTAAGAAGAATATTTTTAGGGCGGGAAATTTATCTACTCCTTCATTCGGCATCGGGTTAATCCCGATGATCGAGTTACTTGTTGGAATACGATACACCAGATGAAAACTATCCGCGTTGCCATGCCGTTCTGTTACATTTCACGCGATAACATCTTGTCTGCCGTCTTCGTGTTTTGGCAGAGTGACGAATGCTAAAATCGTTTTACTCTCGTAACGTTTCGTAACTACGATTTTCCCCCAGTCAATTTCACTGAACTAATAGCCATAGTTTATAACAAAGATTTAATGGCCCGTCCTTCGGGACTTATTCGCATCTTTTATCGGTGAGTTGCATCGCAGGAACACTTCCAAGTTTTAACGGGAAGGTCGTCAAAATAGCGTCGTGTTTTAGAGAGAAAGAGGAAGAAGAGACAGAGAAAAAATGTAAAGCGGGCAGAGCTGGATAAAAAAAGATTAATCTCTACGAGAAAAAAAGATAAAGAAAAAAAAGAAATTTCGATAGTCACACAAACGCACACGTACTATATACTTCAATATTTTTCGATCAGATTTTTCTTATAATACATCTTTACAAGGAATACAATAAGGATAACAGAGATGGTATCCTCGATAAGGAATCACCGAGATCGTTAGTTAAGCTCAGAACGGCTTTATTTTTCCCTAGCCCTTCCTCAGGGTTCGACGCTATAAAAAATCGATGATGGCGGACCTTGAAGGTTACGGTGGCAGGATGATAAACGTCCCCTGAACCGGATAGTCCTCCTCTGAGCAATCTCGAACGAAGCTCGTATCTTCCGTGGGTCGACCAAACGTCTTTCGGTACCTCCTGTAGTTCAGTGTTTCTACAAAGAGATCGAATGTAGGTGATCAACCTGTTATACCGTACGCGAGTACCTCATCGTTACCGATCTATGCATATGTCACGGTTAATCTGTTTAACATGGGCGTTTAGTAAAATGACCTTACATTTTATAAAATGCCCAATGTTTAGGCAATGCGTATAATACCTTTATTTATGCCACCGTTTACTCGCAACAAAAGAAACAAACACTCCTACCCGAACCACTTTATTATCAACTCCTATCTCTTATCTAGAAGATCAAATGGTTTGGGTGGAAGTGTGTCGAGCAGAAAGGTGGTTTAAAATAGAGGTATCAGACACATTGCCCAAAACTTGAATATTTACTACAATGCCCGGCTTTTTTACAAAATGCCCACATTTAAACACATTAACCGTAACATATATAAAATGATTTTTCAAAGAAATCGTCCTCTAGTTTCATTTTTCCTTTCGTCTATCTCGCCGACGGAGCTTACCCCTTTAAGAATTTATAGGTCTTTGCATTGTCGATATCGCCGATAGTCTTGACGTAATAGTAAGAATAATTCACCATCGCCTTGCAACTAGAATGACTTTCAATCGAGCGAATTGCGCGCTCGCAAGAACTACACGGGAGAACGGTCACATACGCGTTTCGCAGTTGACGCAAAACTGTAGTACCACGAAATTATCGTCGACGACGTCTACCGCGTGCCCCTTCTTTCTTCTTCTTCTTCTTCTACTTTGCCTTGTCTGACTATATCGGCACCAACTCCTGACTCCTTTCGTCTTCGTCGTCCGAAATCCGCATAGCTATAATGCTCGAACATGTATGAGTATATTCATAGGCTTATATATATAGTCGCCGGCATCGTCGAGAGTCGTTAAGCTACAAGAAGAAGAAAGAGAAGAGGAAGAGGAAGCTTTCGAGAGAGGGAGAAAGCTTTGCACGTGACTATGATGGAACTGTCACGTGTGAGGTAATACATACATGACAAATATGTACTCGTTGCTCGATCGATCGATCATTATCCCAAAACTTTCCATAAACATGTCTCTTTATTACGATATCATACATGAAAACACGGTGATTTGTGGCTAGGAAGATGGACGGGGAGAAGGGGGTTGTGGGAGGGGGTTTGTTAATTGTACATACACGCTAAACACGTACGCAAGGTACATCGTTGTTGTTGTTCTTGTTCTTGTAAGAAAAGTAAAAAAGGGCTCGTGCTCTTGTTCTTTCATCAAACGCGAGACCTCATCCACTCGTTACCGATATTTCGTAATAGCGCGATTAACGCGAAGAAAATGGCGGTTCGGGGGTCTCTCTCTCTCTCTCTCTCTCTGTCTGTCTTTTTATTTCTATTACGATACGACCTTTCTTTTTGTTAGACCGGTAACTTTCACGCTTCGTGATATTGTCTCCTATTCTGTCGCTCCATATCCCCCTTCGTATTTGAAGGTATCCTTATATCGTTACGCTCGGTTACATCTTTATACACGTGCTTCCTTGTACGAACATAAAATGACATCGGCTGATTTACAGACTCGCGATAATCAGTCGGAACGAAATTTGAATCGTGTGTGCATCGATAGGAACGCGTCGAATCGTTTCAGTTCTAACCTCAAAGTCCCCTTCCGTACGTTAAGAGTTGGGCATCATTTTGCGAATTACGAGCAATAAATGAAAAATAATAGTTTAAAAGATTGTATACGAAGAAATACGGTGGTCAAAATCCAAATACCGTTCGAGGAAGTACTCATTAACTAACTCAAGTAGGTACGACAGTTCCTAAACAAAATTCTGTACTTGTATTTTACATTCTTAGATTATTTTTACCATCACTTATAAAAATATTAACCGTAGTTGTAAAATGATAACGAATAATACGAAAAATGGATAACAGGAACAATGAATTAGGCGAATAACGATAACGCAAATAATATGAATAACGAATAAAATTTATTTCAATGATCAATCAAATAAAAATTTAGCCGACCAATGCCCAACTCCGCGATTCGTAGGATAGCGGACGAACTGTCTATATCTTTACTTCAATTCCCTGTTACTTCGATCTTCTTTCTTTCTTGTTATCATCATCATTATTATTATTATTATTATTATTATTATTATTATTATTATTATTATTATTATTATTATTATTATTATTATTATTATTATTATTATTATTATTATTATTATTATTATTATTATTACTATTATTATTTCGTCCTCATTTACCGCTTATCATTATTATTTCATATCCCTGTTGTTCTTCGCGATATTCTTTATCGACATTATGGTCATATAATAACTATGCATTTGTAGTTACAGTAATACTCGTTACAATTACCGTTATCGTTACCTTTATCTCTATCATAATCCTATGACGGATAAATGCGTATTATGGAGATGTGTGTGTGTATATATGTGTGTGTGTGTGTGTGACAAATATATGTAAAATATCGAATATTTGTCCTTTAACTGGTAGATAAACTAATGTTTTTTTTTTGTATACCCTGGCACATTCTTTGTATCCTCTATGATGGTCTAGTTTATCGAAATACCGTAATCGTATTTCGAATTTATACGTGATTCGATGACAGGTAGGATTAAAATACATTTTGTCCGCTTTTCTTTTTATTACATCGGTTCGCTGGTTCGTCGTTTTGCTACCTCGATTGTTCACTACCATTGCCACTACTACTAAATCCTATTCAACATTGCACAATTACTACGCTATTTCTACTATACTATCAGCGTTTTACATGCTAAGTGACTAAACCACCGCTTTTGTTACCACAATCATCCTCTTTCATTCTCATCGTCGTTGTGATTTCGCCGTAGACATTATGCTTCGGTTATGCTACTTTACCCTTGTACGGGGTGAGGTACAGTAAGCGTCAGACATAGCTCACCAGTATAAAGTTAGCGATAGTAGAAGTATTATAGAAATTCTTATATAACTTAACTATCGTCAACTTTATACTGGTGAGCTATACCTGACGCTTATGGTACATACGTGATTCTTTTGCAATATGCAGATGTTTCACTTTCTGCGCTAGGAAAGATAAAGAGAAAAAGAAATCGTCGCGATATCCGGAAATTGATCATGCCTGTTTAGAAAATTCTTTCCTTCTAGGATCATTATTCGTTAGAACAGGTAGATTAGATACTTTATTGCTTCCATATTTTTACCCTGAAACACTCGTAAGAAATCACGTGACACATCCCGTACAAACGAACATATAGTCGATTAATTTATCTTGTACTCTTTATCGTCGTAATCGTTACGAATACTTTAATATCGCCGTCGGGTTAATTCATTTCTATACACTTTACTCGTACATACAACGCATACATACATATACCAGTATATATTTAATATATTATACGTTTATATAATATACACTATACAAAATGTAACGGAATAAATGGAAGATACTATAGGGATTACGCCAATACATTAAAACAAGTAAAATATACGCCTTAAAATGTGTCTTATTTGACCTTGTCTCGAAGTTATAGCGAATTAAAGTTTTGAGGAACTGCACGTATTTACATTAACAACAGGTGTTCAAAATGACCTCCTTGTACCTACTTGCAAACAAGCTTGTAGTCATCCTACAAACGATTGCCTCACTCTATTTGTAGCCATTACTCGGATATGCTGGAAGCTTTGTTCGATACATTCACAAAGTATTTCCTCACTGTCTACTGTCTTCTCCACGGTAGAAACACTAAACGTATAATTCGCTATAACTCTAGAACAAAGTCAAATAGGACATCTGTTTATATGAACTCTTTTTCTTGTTTTTATGTGCCCAACGCCTCCCTACACTATCTTCCATTTATTCTCTTACATCCTGTATATACTTGCATATACTTTTCCGTACACGTAGCTATGTATATGTAGGTATGTGAAAGAATGCGCAAAGAAATAAAAATGTCGAATGGTTCGCGCGTCGCTCATAGAAGCGTCTCCTCGGAGTAAAAGCGTGCGGACATCTCGTCGGTCGGTGTCCAAAGCATGCTCGATGATTCCGTCCGTTTAAACGTGATTGCGGAAATCGTCGCCGATCGTTGCAGCTGCCTGCAAGTCCTTGCAGCGATTACCGCCACCGCAGCACCTGCGGGGGAGTCCGGTCAGCCCCCGTCGTACAATTCTCAGCAGGAGCATTCCTCTTCTCTGGGTAGCTCGTGCCCGAGGGAATCCTACGTGCATTAAGAATAAATAGGACAGGTGATGACGATCACGATGATATCATAGTTTCCATTGGCGAGCACAGCCCGAGGGCACCAATTGGACACCATTCTTTATCTTTTTGTGAACTTTAATCCTTCGTTTTTTTAGGTAAGTGTATGTCAATCAAAGCAAAATGAAAACATAAATACCTACTTTAATACAAGGAATACATATCATCGTATAGTTATATTTACTTTTATGAGCCAGATTTATCTCCCGTCTAGGATCATCGACACAGCCGCAATTAAACATTACTTAAATAATCCATCGATTTGAGATAGGGAAAACTCGATGAACATCTCGCGATTAATTTACCTTCGTGAGTTCTATACTCCCTGGTGTGCTCGAACGTTGGGGCGGCGGTGAGAACGGTATCTTCTCGTAATGAATCGCCCCGCGGTATAACGCGCTAGGATCCAAACTCAGGGCCGCTTTAAGAGCACTCTTCTTCAGCATGCCGTTCACGTTATTGGCATTCGTATTGAGGACAATACAATTCGGTGAACAGGTACGCGTATTTGGTGACGAATTACTCGCCGTATCGGTCGACGTATTCGCTGCCCCGACGGCCATCGAATCGGAGTTGGTATCCGTCGTTGTCGTACTATCGTTTCCGTTTTTTCTATCCGCAGCTAGATCGGTACCATCACTGTTCTCGCTAAAACGATCGTCATGATCCTCTACCGGCTCGTTGCCGTTCTCCGAACTCTCCGAGCGTCCTGCAAGTTCTGGGTTCTCTCTCGATCGCTGCGAAATGTCATTGTCTTCGTCATGTTCATATCCAATTATCTTACGTTCATCCTGAAATTCGTAATGTCATCGAAATTTAGTTAAATATATAAGATAGAGCAGTAGCTGGTTGTTATCTTACCTCGTTTTTGTCGTTACCGTCATTGTCAAAAGTGGCACGAGCATTTTCTATATTGTTATCGTCATCGTTTATATTCTTTGGATTAAACTGATAGGTATTACTCTGTCCTGGCCCCAGACGCTGGGGATCTCTCAATCGAGCCGGATTATCGTTTATAAGACCGCTTTCATATTTCTTGTGATGCATATAAGCCATGTTGCTTGCGACTTGTTCTATCCGATAAGTCGCTGGTCGAAATTCCATGTCTCTTGGTTGCATATATCCGTCTAGTAATGCAGTCTGAAACATGAGTAATAATGTTTGATTAGCCAAAATATATATTCTTTTTTTAAATACATTATGTGTACAATAACTCACATCCGGATGTACATTAATACACTCCGTTTCAGGATCCGGTCGCATAATCGTCATCTCACGTTCACATGCTGGCAAAATGTCATAATTCGGTGTTGGATGATTTATCACATCGGGATCCTAAATCGAGGGAAAAACGGTTCGTTATTTTGATGTAAATAAGACCGATTGAAATTCATTTTATCTCACATAATTTACCCCACCGGTCAAACAATAATTCTAGTATATTCGTTTATCTCTAATTGTTTCTAAAAATTAATTTTCACAAAATGACTTCTAGAGGTACTTCACCTGGAGACAATAACCGATTCTTTCGGTGATAGTTGCAAAACTCGGCCGATCTTCTGGGCGTGGATGCCAACAACGCGTCATTATGCCGTAAATTGGATCAGGACAGCCAGCCGGCTTTTCCAAACGGCCACCGGACGTTACCATTGTCATTACCTCGCGATTGGCACAACCAGTATATGGCATGTATCCAAAAGACATAATTTCCCAGAGTAGTACTCCGAAAGCCCTGTCGATCAAGATCACCGGAGTGTGTGATACCAATGTGACATCGCGTCGTCGCCCATTAAAGACTTTATTTATTATTACGTTCGCATAGAAATTATAATTGCAAGTTTCCACATTATTATAACAACTCACCAGACGTCGGTTTTCGTGGTAAATATACCATCCAGGAAACTTTCCGGTGGCATCCATTTGATAGGCAACATGGCTTTACCACCTTTTCTATAATAATCACTTCTGTAAATGTCCCTAGCCATACCAAAGTCAGCAATTTTCACTATACGACCAGGTCCCTTGCAAGTGAGAAGGCAATTACGTGCGGCTATATCACGATGTATGAAACGTGCTTCTTCCATGTACTTACAACCGTTCGCTACATCGTAACCACACATTATCAGATCGTGCATGTTTAACGTAGTAGCACGATCCTGACGATTATAATTATTTTAGTGAGTAAACGAATATAAGACTTTTATTATCTATATTATTATTAAATAAGACTGTAGCTCACCGGTCTTGGCCTTTCTTCTCGAAGGAAATTTTTGAGATCACCACCGGCTAACAATTCCAATACGATATATCTCGGATGCCTGTCGAAAGAGACGCCGATAAAATGTACTATGTTGGGATGGTTGAATTTACTCATAATAAGAGCTTCCATCATGAAGTCAGCTTCGGCTTGCGATGTTGTTAACGAGGGTAAAGTTTTAACCGCGACTGGGTGTTCCTCGTTACGTCTGTATTTGTATACTCCTTGAAAGACCTCGCCGAAAGCACCTTGTCCGAGTGGTCTGCGTGCGTCGGAAATACTTAGTAAACACCTGATTCTTTTGCATTTTTTTGGTCGTGTAGTCGCGAGATGTATACTAACTTTACTAAAGAGATATATTCACGAGGAATCTGAGGTAGATCTTTAAAGCTATAAAGGTTCCCGGCGAATTCGTAATTTGGATTAAATTCGGTCATCATAGTGTCCGAGACCGCCCGTAAAGCTGTTAATTCTGTTCCATTTCCAAACATCACCTGCCGACGCCGTAGAAGAGCTTTCCGATTCTGATAGCGATTATCTGTGCGACGATAAAGTGCAATACGTATACAAACATCACGAGTTGATTTTAATTCGGAAGAAAAAAGTCAAAAGGAAGATTGTTGTCACTTACGAAGTAATAGGCAAAGTCCGGTGAAAACTAATAACAAAATTGTGCTAGCAATAATCAGCAAAATCAGAAACGCTTGGTGAGAGACGTTCGAATCATCGGCCACTGTAACAAACATAAGTATACGTTAAAAGATATTGTTGATAATCCTGTGTCCATTAGGATATGCAATTATGATCAACGCAACTTACTGATACATGATCTGGAATCATTGCTGAGGACCCAACCTGGTGGACACAGACATTTTGTTTCGCTTAGATATTGATCAAGAGCTACGCAACGAAAGTCGCAACCACAACCACTGATAGCGGGTATGATATAGACTTCACCAGGCCCGGGATTAGCCGCAGGTCGAAAGTAAACGTGCAGAAGAGTCGGTGCCGCATAAGAATATCCACCTTCGCCACTGCCGGATTCCTTAAGACCAGTACTACCTCCTGTATAGTATTTTTATTTAAGTATAGGTGAGACCGGGGCTAAAAGTCCCAGGGGCAAGTTGTCCCAGTCGTAGTTTTGGTATCTTAGAGTGGAAGGGGAAACGAGTCCGGTGCATGGTGTACAGGTCTTAGTGAGTAAAAAAAAGTATAGTGGTGGTCGTTGTGTTTAGTCTTCCCCGGTTACTTCAAGAAACGAATTTATATTTTGATAAGTTCAATTCTACTTTGGGTACATTACTTAAGCATCTCTAGGCACTATTGAAAATCGATTGCACACGAGTTCACACATTCAATAGAAAGAGAATTTTGTCAGCTTCATTTCCTTGCCAGAATTTTTAAAAAACTCCTTGATCTGACTGACCCGAGAAACAAACCTATGAAAATGGGGCAAGTTGTCTCACAAGTCGGGGTAAGTTGTCCCGATAACGAGATCGGAGTCAACTTGCCCCATCCTCATTTTTCCCCATCCAAATCATGATGCATACATCAGGATTTTTGTCAAAAATCGATGCATCTCGAATTTGCCCGATCAAATACTCGTTCGAAAGAGGAAAGTCTCTTCTTTACGAATATGCAAGTCGCGTTTCGATGGGATAGCTGGTTGGAAAGATACAGCAGTTTGAAGCTTGAAAACGACCCATACTTCGACACTTAAAAGATTAATTTCTCATCATTGCTTAACGATATCGAAAAACGGACAACGGGGCGGTATTCTGCATGCTTTCTTCTTTCAAATGAGCCATTAAACATTGAAATCGGCGATGGTGACCATTTTGGCAAAAATCATGATGCATACATCAGGATTTTTGTCAAAAATCGATGCATCTCGAATTTGCCCGATCAAATACTCGTTCGAAAGAGGAAAGTCTCTCCTTTACGAATATGCAAGTCGCGTTTCGATAGGATGGCTGGTTGGAAAGATATGGCAGTTTTAAGCTCGAAAACGACCCATACTATGACACTTAAAAGATTAATTTCTCATCATTGCTTAACGATATCGAAAAACGGACAACGGGACAGTATTCTGCATGCGTTATTCTTTAAGGTGGGCCATTAAACATTGAAATCGGCGATGGTGTCCATTTTCGCAAAAATCATGATGCATACATCAGGATTTTGCCTTAGAAATCTTGGAAAACTTGCCCCATGGCGTGAGACAACTTACCCCGCAGCGGGGCAAGTTGTCCCAAAAAACTCGTCTTTGAAATTGAAAAAAAACGTCTTAAAAACTTCCCAATGCAAGCGGAAAAATTTCCATGTATTGCTAAGAAGTTGAACTTTATGATGGTCACCAAAAAATTCTAAATTATAAGCTACAGAAATCTGTAGAAACAAAAAACCTAAAATTGGGACAACTAGCCCCGGTCTCCCCTACTAGCCGAATATACCTCATTTCCTGATTAAAATAAGAAAACTCGCGTTTACCTATGTAACCACCACCTCCACCACCAGTCAGGCAACCACCACCGCCACCGCCAAATCCACCGTTACCGTGACCTTCTTTTCCGGAACCACAGCCAGCACCTCCGATTCCTCCACGAACTAAGGGCATTCCAGCTGCTATTCGTTGACTTAGCATACTACTTGAACTGTTCCAACCACCGCCAGGTCCTGCCAGAATAAACAATTTTTCGTAATATTAAATTTGTAAATACGCTAATTCTCTCATTTCATCATTTATCGCGAAACATAAGCAATACCTGCGTTCTCTGTAATCGCTAAACCAGAACTCGGTGGCCTTCCAGGTGGAGCTGCACCTTTCCCATGTTGTATACCATCATCCACGGATTGTCCCACCCGTAATCCTAAACCACCTCCACCGGCAGCTATGAGAACTGGTTGTTGCTCACCATTGTTTTTCAGCTACATCAGAATAAATTTATATTTGTTGAATTTTATCGTTTAACGTACCAATTCATTAATTGTTTACTCACGGTAAAGACATAGGTAGAACCGCCACCGCCACCACCGCCATCCTTTACCTCCATCTTTTTCACTTGATGTAATATCGATGTCATACCGCTTGTTTCTGGGGGTCCGTCGTATGGCGATTGACATTCCTTCGTTCGCATGCCCAAATTCTGCAAACCGACTAATAGTTTGATGCAATTCGGGTTGTTCATATACATATTAGACATTAATTCAATAACAGCTAATATAGGACTCATAACTCACATCACACTAACTTATTAATTACGACCAAACATTATCGGAGAATGAATAGAGGATGCAAGAAAGTTTCGATGAATCCTTTATAAAATCTTACTTTAGGGCACGCATCGATTCCAGGCTGTCCAACCATGAAATAGAGTTGATCGCCCTTCTCTAGTTCAATGACACCACGAACAAATGCACCTAACGTGCTTCCTGAACCACCCGCGCCTCGTCCACCACGTGCACCCAGCCCGATTAAACTACAATAAAGCGAATGTTATATGCGATTTACCAGATTTCTATTAACCCTTTGACAAAACACAGCTTCTTACGTGTAATATCCCCCGCGTGGTGCTGTCCATCTTTGTATTCCGTTTAAAGTAAAAGCGCCTATGTCTTCCTGAGAAGGTGTCGGGGCTGGTGTGACTAGTTCAACGTCCGTTCTATTATTTTCTTCCTGACATTGTGCCTGGGTAGGGCCCGTTCTACCGGTAGCTCCACAAGTAGTGATATGGATAACTAGGTACACACGATGAAAGGAATATATTAACGATAAATCTTGACAGCACGTAACTAAAAAGTATTCTTTTTAATCGTACCCGTCTCATTTACGAAGTCAGCATGCTGTTCCGGTATTCTTTCGGACTCTATGATAGGATTGTAATAGTCAAAGTTTCCAACAACTTCCGGTGGTACACCTAAATCCAATGTGAACGTTCAATAAGATAAAGTGAATATACCTCGGCTATCACATACATGATTTATCACGGTATAAAAGTAAAGAGGATGTAGGAATTATTTATAGCTCACCTATACCGAAGCATTCCGGACTGAGAGAAATATCATCGATTGCTATATCACCCTTTGAACCGTAGCCTTTGCTCGCTTCAAATTGTAAAAAGTACCTAAAATATAAATTGTGAATAGTAGAACGTAATTCACGAAGCTCTGTCCATATCCATACGTACCTATATCTTATCTCTGGCAGAGTAACCACCTTGTTGTACCAATCGTTGCTTTTGTCACCGTATGACCACCATAATGATTCAGAGTGGTTTTGATGTGGCTTCACTTGAACCAATGTCAAACTAAGAGAACCACTTTGTACGCCGTAACGATGATAAAAAAATCGTACCTACAATACAGAAAATAAGTAAGTCTATGGAATAACAAATTTGGTGCTTCCATGATTCAACTGTATTCGGCTTACTTGACAGCTTTTATGATAAGGACTACTAGGATCGCTACTATAAGGTGGTGTTGGGTTAAACAGTGGGCTTTCGAGTGTAGCTCGACTTCCGTATTCAGCTCGCTTCGCCGTATTCACATAAGCATATGTTCCTATAAGAGAACGATCAATAAAAAATCACGCGATCGTGTCGAGACAGAAGAAAGATTAAAAGAATCAACGTAGGAAATTGAAAGTACCTGTTATATTGCGATACGTGTGATCGTAGCTTGGTCCAGTTTTCTCGGAAGGCGTGGGGCCACTATGAAGGGTCCAGTTTAAACGACTTCCTGGAACGTTCCTCCATCCGCACCAACCTTCTTCGAAATTACACCTTGTATTGTTTGGCGTTTGGTCTGTGGAATTTGTTGATTATTTAAATTCTGAGTACGGTAGAACTCCATTTATATGAACACGTCGGGGGGAAAGTCGGTTCTTATAATCAGGTTGTTCATATAATAGGAGTCAACCTTATTCTCCCCACCGGCTATCATTTTTCGTTCAGTTAGTAGGAGTCCATGTTTATATAAGAGGATTCCACGAAAAATTTGATCTCAAATATATGTATAATAATTCTGCAAACCTTATTGAAAAAATAATTTACAACCACGCCAATAATTATGTAATGGTTAATGTGATACATTATCTACTACTTTGAATTGATGTGATATATGAACACGAAATGAATTATTAACTTTAATAGAAATGCCTATAACATTTTGTAACAATATAGAAAAATGTAAAGGAAATTAATTTTATTCATTTAAAGATTTTAATCCTTTCAGAATTGTAACCTTATCAAAAAGACTGAGAACGGTTCGTTTCTTACGGCCCAAATTATTAGAACTTGTATTTATAGCGAGATAAATCGTTTACGTACAAGATAGACTGGAAAGCACGGGTTTGTCGAATAATGTATGACCTAAGTGTTTACATTTTAGACGTTGATATAAATGGAGCGACACTCGGTGGTTGTACAGGCAATAAGAACTCAGCTAAAGTTCTTATAACCAGGGACCAATAAAATTTCACTCATATATAAACAGACTTTTACTGTAAATGAAAGGCGGAAGACGTTTCAAGAGAAATAAAATCAAGAAAAAATGTCTTTAGACTCACCGCAATTGACGTCCTCGTCTTCTCCGCCGGCACAATCTGCCGTCAAATCGCATATACGTGTTTTATTTAAACAGGAACCGTTGGAACAATGAAACATGCCATCCGTGCAAATCGAACCGTCCGGCGGAGATTCTTTTAAACGAATAAGAAATACACGTTTTTATTGGATCCTAATCGATAAATGTCGATAAATCAATTGGAAATTTATTCTTACCTGGAAAGCAATCGACCAAGCGAATATCGGATATGGCCACGCTAGAGTTCCTATACGGTAAAGAAAACTCTAACAGGATGTGGAAAGGTTGCTTGATAGCGCCAATGTTGAAAGGCGTGATCTCCCACCTGGAATGTCATTCATTTTACTCAATTATCGATTAATCGAAAATCTGTATTATTTTCCAAGTGCTTATTAATGAGCAAAGTCTATTCATACTTGGTATTATTGTTTCCTGGATGTGTAGACGCCACATAACTTGGACCGTCGAGATAACTCGGCTGTATAACCAAATTGATGTCCCCGTCTCTCATTTCAGCCTGATGCAATTCTAACAAGAGATGACAGTATGATCCAGTACGGGGAATTACGGGCGACCGTAACTGCCCTTTACCGTTACCACGCAGCCATAGAAAGTACTCTTAAATAAAAGTAGAGGTCCATCAGTGAGAAACATATTTATTTTGTATCGTTCTTCGCCTAAACCAGTGATCGGAATTTGCAGCTCGCTAGCCACCGGCACCTTGTTTGCTACTCGAGTGCGGCTCTTCTATGAATAAGATTATTATAAAGTATGATATCTAGTTTTATTCAGTATATGTAACTTTAACCGACTTCGAAAATAGTGTTCTTGTAAAAAAAATTTAGCTCTCAAAAGAAATCGAAAACGTTGTACTGCTGATATTTGGCTCTTTTGACTAATCAGTTTGCCGACCACTGGTCTACACGAATATTTTATCTTCTTACCATTCCCCGAGTTACTAGAGTTCGCCATAGCCGCGACTTTACTGTGAATCAGCGGCGACGTCTTGTTAGATTCCTCAATATCGTTCCAAGCCCAGTCGCAGACTTTATCAAAATCGCAACGGCCAAGAAGGGCCGACGGTTGGGCTTTACGACTCATTGCTAATTGTAGATCCTTCAATCCACGTGGAAATCTCTTTCTCCAATCGTAACGATCAGAGTAAACGCCGGTAATACAGCAGAGTGTCAAAAAGACTCTCAGCAAGGAACATCTGTTACATTTGGCGCGCTTTTGGCGTTGTTGTCGACTCCAAGTGGCTGGACTCGCCGGATTAACGGTCGCGGTTCCCAGCTCGAACCGCGTAACTCTGACCATTACTCTGCGACTTCGTCCAGCGAACGGTCCTCGAGTCTTGCTACGTATCCTATCAATCCAATTGGATGATTCGTTGGAAGGCTGATCATCGACCGTTGGTAGGACAAGATAGAAAGTGAAAAGATTGTCTACCTTGGAGGATCACTCGCGACCTTGTAAAAACAGTATCGAAACGCACGTGGCCATGGTGCCACAAGCGATGCTTAAATCGTTCCTGGAACACGACGCGACGATGATACTTGGTTGACACTTCCGACGAGCTATTCGATCGTGTCACGATCATTCGGACGTGTTCAATACTTTTACGCATCACGTATCGTACTTGGGTAGCTCGTTACCGCTATATATTCGCTCTTTTCGTTATCTGTAATCGTGGAAGAGTTAAGAGGACACGTAGAACGGGAAAATGGAAAAAGATGTCTCGGTGAAAATTATTGAGAATCGAAGATCGTCTTTCGTCTATTTATAAGACGAAAGCTTATGAAAAATGCCGTTTTAGTCGGTGACGTTTTATCTCGAACTCTCGTTGCGTTTAATACGTTCATACTTTCCTCGGTATTAAGTACGTACATCCGGATTGATCTTACTATCGGTGCCTGCCACGGTAATAGAGAGGATACCGCTTCGCGGCGATTGCCGTACCGGAAATTATGAAATATCGGGCAATCAGTTATGCCATTTCCGTCAATCACGGATTCATCTCCGGCGCAGCATCGCCGTTACTTAAAGTATTCGATTCGATTTCTCCTTTCACGAGCTTAGTTCGAGAGCTTGCCGACGAAGAAGATTTCGAGACGCAGGATCGTTGCGATCAGGATTCCTATCATCGTTGGAGAGAATGAAAAATCGACCAGTTTGCGATAACGATAACAATCGGGGTATCGGGTGGAAATGTTTTCGGTGCATTTTCATCGATCGCTCGGCTGGTACACTGGTTGGGAGTTCTCGGTTCAAAGGTTAAACGGCGCACTGCGTTCGTATTGCGCTTCGTTTCCTTACATAACGTATAATAACAAACTAATTATTTGTTTAGAAAGAAATTATCACTTTTTTTCCCAATCAACTGAAACTTTGCTCGTACAAAACTCTACGACAATGTTTATTTATGAATTAATCTCAGGGTGATCCTTACCTTTATCGCAATAAAAATTTATAGGCCACCAGCACATCGACATTATTAACTTTTTTCGTCTTCTCGTACACCTTCGATTGTCCGTAATATTCCTCAAATGATGCTAACTTGATAACTGAGATCATGGACCACAGGGATGCTGAATATAGGAGGAGCTTAAAGACGACGCCAGGACCCGGCGAGCGAATAAGCACGATGGCAAGCACGACGGCGAGCACGACAGCAAGCACACCCACTCTCCCTCTCTCGCTCTTTCTCTCTCGCTATCTCATCCCTTAACGACAATCGAGGAGGGTCTTTTCCTCGGACCCTCTCTCTGCTCTTCTCATAGTCGGATCCCTCTCCTTTCCTCCGAGAGATCGAACGAACGAGCCCTCGCGTTCCAACGGCTTTATGAGAGAGCAGTGGTCTGATCAGGCACGAGAAGCGTCCGTGACTACTCAACGCGAGCTCGATTATCACGGAATACGTATGTTGAATCTTGCATGAGTTCGAAGTACTATGGAGTAGAACGAAGAGTCGTGCGTCGGAATCGCGTGCGTCGATACTTCCTTCGAAGGTCGTGCGAAGGGTGCCTTGAAAGGACGTCCACCCTTGCTAAACCGATTACCTATCTCTCGATCTGTCATTAAAGTTCACCCGACGACAATGTCGGTAATATTAATTGCACCATGAACTTTTCATTTGGATCAATAAACACCTTGCGACTCCGCCATATTTTGTTATATCAGCATATTCCGTTCCTTTTTATAGTAAATTTCTGTCGATCTCTGCAAGTACAATTTCGACGAAGCTCACGCCACCTCAATAATACTTGCGACTTTAATTGGAAGATGAGCTAGGATAAATTTCAACGATCTTCCCATTCTCTTCGGATAACACCGAGATCGTTTAGCATCTTTTCAGAGTTTCTATCAACTTAACAGATACGAACTACACTTGGCACTTATGTCCTTTTCAGAGTATTATTTCTAGCCCCCAAGAGAAAGAAAACCAATGAATCCTCGATTATCGAGCACCCGAATAAATTTAACGATCACGGATGCATTAGATTTGTTGTTTCTTTCGAAAGTCCATAACAAATGTTCGTTATCCCTATAAATGATCCCAGCATCCGCAGTGGTCTCTGTACTCTTGTACCGGACTGCGTGGACCGTGGATGTTGCGAAAATGTTGATCGATGAACGCGTTCGTCGGGATTCACCCCGGGACGAGCGCACGTTTGAGCCCGACTGAAGCCTCGCCTTTGCCGCCTCGTCGTTGCAAAGCGCCTTGCCGCGCCGCGTTCGGTCCAGACTCGCGTCAACGCGTCGCCGTTGGTATGTGTTTGTGGATGTACGTATGTCTCGAGAGCTTCCAAAAAAGCCTTACGCCTAGGAGGAGTGTATATGTGTGTGTAGGAGAGCGAGAGAGAGAGAGAGGAGCGTGGGGAAGTGAGGGTGAGAAAGTTGTAAGGAGGAAAAGAGAGAGATTTGAGATAAATGCGTGAGGGTAAGAGAGAGAGAGAGAGAGAGAGAGAGAGAGAGAGAGTGAAGGAGGGTCCAGAGGGAAAGGGAAGCTGCGGAGGAAAGCGAAATAGGGGGATAGAATAGAGCATGCTCTCTTGTTGGCTCATACGGCTCGACTCCACCCATACGAGAAGAAATCCGGACCACGTCTGCGCCATTTAATAGTGAACGAATTTCAAAGGTTGCCCATTCGTATGATTTTTTAGGATGATCTAACTAGTTAATATATTTAATATCATATAAGGGTGACATATTAGAGAAGGTATGGTCTCATAGTCACCATATATTTCGTTATATGTCCTAACAGTGTGGATGAGTTTTGCAATGAACGATCAATTTAATAATTTATTCCATTATATTTATTTCTCTGGTGATACGTAGATACATAGATAAAAGAAATATACATTGTACAAGAGCCTCGTCGCTCGATCGAGATTGCCTCACTTTGACGGAAGTGATATAAAAGTAAAATAATACTACCTTAAGTAATTGTACTTGTTTGTGCAAGGAATGCTCCTACTGACTTACAACGTAGAGTTTATCCTCTCGTCGAGATACGTTTGACCTTAAAATTAATTCGCAACTATTAGTTCGCATAAGGACGTGTTTTTGTTTTACACATATTGAATATGCCCATGAGCTCTTCGTCGATAGGTCGTTGTGAATCAACACATAATGCGAGGAGATAAGCGTAATTCGTAGTTCCTAGCGGTACATGACTCGCATAACACTTTACGTGTTAAATAACTAAGCGTCGTTACGATAATGAAATAATTACTTATAATATATAGTACTATATAACGGTGACGTAGCGAGAAATAAAATATTTTACAATAAGACTATGTAATACATCATAGCGTACGATATTTATCTTCATGAATATTTTGACAGTATTTGCACAGAAATACGCCAACCCCTATTAGGCAAACGGTTAAAATTATTCCACCTAGAAAATAGAAGATGCATTATTAGACAAAAAGATAATATTTTGTGTTACATCAAGCCGGTACGTACCTAAGAAACTGAGACCATCAAAATGACGATCTGGCAATGGAGGACACATGGTTGTAGATAGAATAGCTGTTGTTACTTCGTCGGTAGTAGTCGCGATATCGGTGGTAGAGATAGGGAGGCTAGTTGTTCCAGTAGGCTTAATATTGGTAACAATTTTCTCAGTCGGTGTAATGGCTGTAGTACCATCGGTCTTAGAATTCGACGATGGGGCTTCTGATGTTTTGATAGAGGCGATATCAGAATTAGCATGATCATTTTTATTTTCAACAGTAGTCCCACTCAGAGAAGGATGGACAATATTACTGGCACCTTTGTCATTAGATGTTTCAACCGATGCTGGTGTAGTATTTAAAGAATCATTTTTTTTTGCAGTTACCAATGGTACGGCAGTGGTAGGTTTTTCATTCGCATTGTCTATATCTGCAATATAAAAATAATATTTTAATTTTTGTTCAGTTGCATTTAACTTTTATTTTAATTTCATTTTGATCCTAATTCTCAAATAAACGCTTAAAAATAATAAGTAATCAAGTAATATAATCTAAATCGAATTCCAAAGTGCCACGTTGTGGATGTATTAGAATATAGCTAATATTCTTCGGTACATTGCGTTACCCGACGCGACAAAAAGGAAAACAAACGAATGATATATACATATATATATATATATATAATGCGTATACTCACTTTTCGGTCGCGCTGAAGAAGTAACCGCGATGGCAAGTAGAGTGCACAATACAACAAGTACCCTCATTTTGGTATTCCTTTCGTAAATCACGTAAAAATAATACAAAGTTCGATAGAAAGACGTAGACTGTACTCGTGTCAATAATCGAAATTCAAAGGCACAAGGAGGACGCTTGTCTAGAACTATCCAGTGGTATAGCTCGAAACTTCTCCTATCAGCCACAGTACATCGATAGTGGCGACAAAATGGCGGCTCCATCCCTATTTAGAAATCAGACAAAATGGCACGCGGAAAATGCGAAAAATTCCGATTACTCGTTAATATAATGAAATATATCTACTTATATAATCATAACACATTCATTTCTTAATACGATTTTACAGGATACGCTATATTTCTATTTTGACAAAGCAAATGTTCTATTTTGTTCTATAATCAGGATTGAATGATGAACAGGTACGATAGTGTTCGAACCTCATACACGCGTTAATATTACGAGATATCCTAACATTTGTACCAGAAAAAAATTCCGTCATTGTTTATTTGAGAAAAAAGGAAGAAGAAAATTCTTTTCGTTCGAGCAATTATAGTGTATTCGAATGAATTGATATAAAGGAGGTTTCCTATTCCGTTGGATTCGACATCAAGGTGCCTCTCCATGTGACCGCAACGACGTGGCGACCTCAGTCGGAACACTAAACGAACCACGTAAAATCAGCAGGGAGAGTTTAAAGATGCGCGCTCATCGACGTCGTCAGCGCGATCGGTGGTGGTAGCTACGGAGGACAACCGCAGCGGTGGTGGCGATGGTGGCGACTGTGATATTAGTGTCGAGAGTGGCGAGTCAGTGGCAGTGGTTGGTGCGAGTCGAGCGTACACTCGTACGTGCGGTCGCTCCGTCGTATAAGCGAGATTAACTCGCGCTTCGCTCGATAATACTACTTGCCCGAAAAATAAAATAAAATAGACATTGTTCGTTTAACGCGGTAATTCGTATTTAATTATCTCGCATGTCTTGTCTCGAGATAGTACGGTTGAGAAGAGTCGAGAGCGAAAAGGGGTAGTAGTGGTGAGAAACTAGTAGGTGGTAGTGTCGTTCGCGACATTCGGGGATTGACATAGAACGTAAAAGAAAACTAGGGATTGGTATAAAGTGAGGGCAAGCTGCCGAGGGCGCAGGATCGGCCCACGGCAAAGAAAAAAAAACAAAAAAAACAAAGAGAAGAAATGGGCCGGTCCGTCGTACTTACGTGATAGGAGGTGTGCGAGCGCGCGCGCGCTCCCTCGCGCCTGCCTGCCCGCCTGTCCGCTCGCGCGCGCGCGCGCGCCCTTCCGTGTGAGTGTCCTTTCTCTCACTCTCTTTCTCTCTCCTCTTTCTTTCTCCATTTTCTCTTTCTCGCTCTGTTTCTTTCTCTCTCTCTCTCTCTCTCTCTCTCTCTCTCTCTTTCTCTCTCTCTTTCTCTTTTCGTACCGTGACTCCGTGAACGCGCGCGCGTGTGCCTCTCACCACCGTGTGTATGTTCGTGCGTGCGTGCGTGTGTGCGTGCGCGCGCGTGTCAACCCCCTGCGCGAACGTGTATCACCCACGGTGGTTGTCGCGGTGTGCGACAGGGGAGGTCGAAAAGGGAGAGTCGACGAGGACATCGTCTCCCGATATTTTTCGAAAAAACCCCTTGTGTTTTCTGCTCTCGACTTTCAACCATCGGATAATCCGCGCCGCGTTATATATCTGCGTAAGACATCCACGTGCATCGTCGCGAGATGATGGTGAACGACGTCGCGTACGCGTTAAGGCGTTACGCTCTTAATGTGCTACTCTTTTTGTGCCTCGCAACGACTACAGCAACGTTGACCGGTGGTGCCTCGTGCAGATGGTCATCCGACAGTGGCAACGACACGCGAACCATGGCCGACTGCACCCTTCGCGTCCTCGATCCCAACGCATTAAACAGCCTCTCCGCTTCGCTCGACGGTGCTACGAAATTAAGGATACGATGTAGCGAGGTTCATCATTTCGAGAGTACCTTGAACGTTCATAGCTGGCAACGACTGCCCGGTCTACACGAGCTCCACGTGCATGCTTGCAAAATACTGAGGATATCGGGTGGCGCCTTTCAATCTCTCATCGAACTGAAGAAGTTGACCATACAAACGTTCAATGCCGAGTGGGGTGCTCAACGGGTCTTGGAACTCGCGCCTGGTTCGCTATCGGGTTTACGAGAACTACACACTCTCGAGATAGTTGAGAGCAACGTTATCTCCTTACCACCTTATTTGCTCTGCGATCTGGACAATTTGCAGAGTCTCAATCTCACGGGAAATCGTATTCGTGATATCCTCGATATTGGCTTGACGCGCCGCGAAGCCGATTCCGAAGATAATAGCAGTAGTAGTAGCAGCAGCAGCAGCAGCAACAGTAACACCAACGACGAACCCTGTCGCGCCGATGTTCGCGTTTTGGATCTCTCGCGTAACGAACTCACGAGATTATCGAACAATGGTCCATTGGTTGGCTTGAGACAATTGCAAGAGTTGCACCTGCAGCGTAACGCGATCGCTGAAATTGGCAATCGCGCGTTGACCGGTCTTACCGTGCTACGTACTTTTAACGCTAGTTACAATTCTCTCGGTTCTCTTCCGGAGGGTCTATTCGGAAGCACGAGGGAACTGCGGGAGATACACCTGGCGTACAATGGACTAAGCGACTTACCGAAGGGTATTTTCACTCAATTGGAGCAGCTGCTGGTTCTGAATCTCGCAGGAAATCGACTCGATAGCGATCGCGTGGACGAAACGACATTTCTTGGCCTTATACGACTGATCGTACTCGATCTATCATATAATCTTTTGACGCGTATCGACGCGCGTATGTTCAAGGACCTCTTCTTTCTTCAGATACTCGATCTACGTAATAATTCGATCGAATACATCGAGAGTAACGCCTTTCTACCCCTCTACAATCTCCATACGCTCGAACTCTCTGACAATAAACTTCGCACAGTGGGAGCGCAACTATTGAATGGATTGTTCGTTCTAAATCGCCTTACGTTATCCGGTAATTCGGTCGCGAGCGTGGATCCGGTGGCATTCCGGAATTGCTCCGATTTGAAGGAATTGGATCTGAGCGGCAACGAACTTAGCTCCGTACCGGAAGCACTGCGTGACCTTGCTTTCTTGAAGACCCTCGATCTCGGCGAAAATCGTATCGCCAGTTTTCACAATGGCTCCTTCCGCAACCTTCACCAACTCACCGGACTCCGCTTGATCGGCAACGACATCGGGAATCTCTCTCGGGGCATGCTCTGGGACTTACCGAATCTTCAAATTCTAAATCTAGCCAGGAATAAAGTGCAACACGTCGAGATGTATGCGTTCGAGCGTAACGTGAAACTGGAGGCGATTCGACTAGATGGTAACTTCTTATCCGACATAAACGGCATATTCACGAGCATCGCGAGTCTTCTACTTTTGAACTTATCGGAAAACCACATCGAGTGGTTTGATTATGCCTTCATACCGGGTAACCTAAAGTGGCTCGATATACACGGTAACTTTATCGAGAAACTCGACAACTATTACAAACTCCGCAACTCGAAGGTGAAGACCCTCGATGCCAGTCACAACCGCGTAACCGAGCTAACGTCCTTGTCCGTGCCGGACAGCGTCGAGTTACTCTTTATAAACAACAACTACATAAGCGTCGTGCATCCGAACACGTTTACCGAAAAAGTCAACCTGACGCGCGTCGATATGTACGCAAACATGATCGAAACGATGGAGTTGACGGCTCTGCTGTTAACGAGAGTACCAGAAAACAAACCCCTACCGGAGTTCTACATCGGTGGCAATCCATTCGACTGTAATTGCTCGATGGATTGGTTGCCCGCTATCAACAACCAAACGTCTACGAGGGAGTACCCGCGCGTAATGGACTTGGATAACGTAATGTGCCGAACTTCCGGACCACGTGGCGTCGCTATCGTACCGGCTTCAACGGCACGTTCCAATCAATTTCTCTGTCGTTACGAGGCCCATTGTTTCGCTCTCTGTCATTGCTGCGATTACGACGCTTGCGACTGCGAAATGTCCTGCCCGACCGGCTGCAAGTGTTACAACGATCGTACGTGGAGCACGAACGCCGTCGACTGTTCCGGTCTCGGCGTCGAGGAGATACCGCGACGTATACCGATGGACGCGACAGAGGTATATCTCGATGGGAACGTACTTCGGGAATTGCAGAACCACGTCTTCATCGGGCGTAAGAATATGCGCGTGCTCTACGTGAACGCCAGCGGGATCGAATCGATTCAAAACCGTACCTTCAACGGTCTCAACAATCTGCAAATACTCCACCTCGAGGATAATCGTATACGCGAGCTCAAAGGTTTTGAGTTCGAGCGTCTGTCTCATCTACGCGAGCTCTACTTACAGAACAATCAGATCGGCTTTATCGGAAATCTAACGTTTCTTCCGCTGCGTTCACTGGAGATACTACGTCTCAGCGGTAACCGGCTCGTCACATTTCCCGTGTGGCAGGTCACGTTGAACGCCCGTCTCGTCGAACTCTCGCTGGGTAACAATCCTTGGTCCTGCCGCTGCAAGTTTCTCCAAGAGTTATCCTCCTGGGTATCGGATAACGCGCACAAAGTCGTCGATACGAACGACGTGTGGTGCTACTACGGAGGTGACACCAGACCGACCTATCGACGTCGATTGAACGTCAACGAGACCGCGTGTTCGGATTATTTCGCTCAGGGTGGCGGAATGATCGAGAGCATAATGATCTCGGACTATCTACCTCTAGTGGCCGCGACGCTGTCGGCCTTACTCGTGCTCCTACTGATCGTCGTGCTGGCATTCGTATTTCGCGAGCCTGTAGGCGCATGGGCTTACTCCAAGTACGGACTACGCTTTCTACGTACGAAACCCGGTAAAGCTGGTGCGACCGGTGCGACGATGGTATCGACAGCGGGCATAACTTCGTGTTACGACATGGACCGCGGCGAACGTTTGTACGATTGTTACGTATCGTACAGTCCGAACGACGAGGACTTTGTACTTCACTCGTTAGCTGCCGAACTCGAGCACGGTCCACCGGGTCTACGGCTGTGTCTTCATCATCGCGATCTACCGTGCATGCTGCGTACCTCGGCACCTGCGCCGGCCATTCTCGAAGCTGTCGACGCCTCGCGTCGCACGTTGATCGTCTTGACGCGTAACTTCCTTCAAACGGAGTGGTCGCGTTTCGAGTTACGGGCGGTCTTTCACGAGGCACTGCGTGGGAGAGCTAACCAGCTGATCGTAGTTCAAGCGGGTAATCTAGGCGCCGAGCTCGAGAGGGATCCCGAATTACGGCCGTATCTGCGTAACGCCGCGATCGTATTAACGTGGGGCGAGAAAAGGTTTTGGGAGCGTCTAAAATTTGCGATACCACCGGCACCACCGGCGACGGCGCCCCCGCAGACGAGCGTACGAAATGCCGCTACTACGGCCTCCGGTGATGTAGCCGTTGAAAACAAATCCTCCCCTCTCGTCTATAAACGCAACATCAACACTTACGCGCTGGACAGCGTCGGTAGGAAGTCCAGTAACCCCTCGACGCTTCGATCCCAAGATCGGCAGCGTACGTTTTTCAAGGACGCTTCCACCGTTGGCTCTCCCGCCTCCGCGTTGATGTTGCAACACGCTCCGCCCGCTTATTCCTGTGGTACCGTTTCCTCCCAGCATCAACAGCCTCCGCCATCCTCGCCACAGGCTCGGCTGACCGTCAATCACGTCTATCGGGATGCGGTCACCGTGCCAGCTGGCAGCCTCGCACCTACAAACCCTATGCTCGCTGTCGAGGATCATACGAGACCCTTGTCCGAGCACATATATTCGTCCATTGATTCCGATTATTCGACGCTCGAGAGATCCACTTGGAGGCAACAGCAGCCTCCTTCCTCGTCACCGCCACCACCCTCCTCCGGCCAGGCCTATCTCGTTTAGTCTCCTTTCTAGTTTTCTCCTTCTTTCTCTTTCTCGCTCGAGCTTGATCTCCCCGCGAGATTCGAAACTCTCTTATCACCTCGGTGACTATAGACTGTTACTCTCGTATCCTTTCTCACTATCCTTTCCCCTTTCTTATTCCTCCCCCATCTCATCCTTTGCCATGAACATCACGGAGCAAGAAACGATCGATTACGCCCTCCCCTTTACCAAGAACATACAACCGAAGAGTACGATCGTTAAAGTGACCACCGTAGAACGCGTTCGATTGATCGTCGTCATCGAAAGAACGGGTAGTACTACGTACTCGTCGCGAAACAACGAGACCGTAGACACACCGGGGAAGATTGCATAGAGAAAAGCAAAGACGCTAGAAGCATAATTTCGTCTAGAAAGAGAGAAAGAGAGTCACGCGTAACATGCCATTGCCCCTCACCCTTTCGTTTTTCTTCCCCTTTTTCTGTTACCTTTTTATCTTTCCCTCCTTATACCTCGTTTCTCGTTGGCCGCTTTCGTGCTCGACTCGCCGCGCGTGCACGCGTACTCCGTTAAATTTCTAAATTGCTCGCTCGAAGAAAAGCCGCTGGTTTATCGGCGAAGCCTTTTTTTTCTCTTTCTTTCTCTCTCTCTCTCTCTCTCTCTCTTTCTCGGCCCGTTCGCCACGATCATTTTTAAAGGAGCAATAAAAGGCGTAACCGCCGCTCAGTTTGCCCCGTCCCCCCGGCCACCTCACACCGACGAGTAATCCTTCTCCAGAAATCGTCTCTCGCTGGCGAGTTTTATTCTATACCCCACCCCCCCCCTCCTCCTCCGTCATTCCTCGCGTACGTGTAAATATTTACTTTACGAGTATGACGTGTAAATAGCTTTGCGCTGCTGTCGCGTATCAGCGGGTTGTACCTTGTATATATACGTGTATTATATGGATGGGTGCACGCGCGCGCGCGCGCGGCTTCGGTAAACGCGTGTCCGCGATCATGCACATAGAATACATACATACGAGCACGCGTCTTGCTACGCGCGCGCGCGCACACACACCAAGATCCATATGATATATTTGCTATACGTAATTCTCGTGTAGGGTTCTTCGCTTAAACTTTTGAATTCTCAACTAGATAGAGGGTTTTTTGTAATTTTATATGTCCGATTCACAAAGGAAACGACTACTGTATGATATGTAAATATGTATATGGAATTTCGCCTCGTGTAAGATATTATTCATCGCGTTAAGGAAAACTAAAAAGGGGATTACGAGAAGCAAAAGAACGAACACGTTAACCATCGTGCAGCAGCGGCTGATGGAAAGAACGAAAGAAGGAAGGAAGGAAGGAAGGAAGGAGAACGTAATCGAGAGTGAGATATTGTGCTTGCGATCGTTTCAAAACAAAAGAATAAACAAATATGAGACGGCTAGTCTCGCATTTACGTCGTGGATAACAAAAGAAAACAACTTAACTGTATACTTGATTAATTTAAATCCTGTGAATAAATTTATAAAGTACGTTATCGCTGAATCACAAGAGACGATGTGTTATATGTATGCCTGAATCATCATCATGTCGTATATCCACGGTTTTTCCCATTTCTTTTCTCATCGTTATCGTCTATGTCCATCTTAACTCGTTCATTCGTTCGTCGCAGTCTCGTTCTACTCCGATCTATCTTGCTTCAATAAGCGAACCTTTTAACCTTTCGGTGAATAGTCGATTGGAGATTACTGATTATAAAGGGGTAAACCGGAATTGTAGGTACGAATTTCACCGGTCAATGGTTAACGCTTGGAAAAGAGTTGTAAAAAATTTTTAACGAGCGTAGATCCCGTCTATTAATCGTTTCAGAAATATCACAGTACTACCATTTGTAAGTCAATAGTTCCATCTACAGTGAAATGGTTGATCGATATGTCCCCGTTAAGGGTATATCGCCGATCCGCAATTTGTAATAAATAAATTGGACATTTTCAAAGATACCGTGGCTCAGCCGGAGTGCCCGTTATCTTTTCAAGCAAATACGTCTTCATCGAGAGTTAGCGATGCTTGAATGAACAAAATACAATATTTCCGAAACGATTAGTTCCTTCGAAACGCTTCTACGTCAGAGAGACTTTTTTGTTTTATTTTTAAAGTTTTATCGTGCAATTATATTTATTATATATAGGTATATATGATTACACAACATATACCATATAGCTTATTCACGAAACCGTACGACCCCTTGAGAAACCTCGCAAAGAATTTGGTCTATTCACGAGAAAGGTGCTCTCTACTGGTCCGTCCACTTGCACAGACGCATGGATACACGTATATGCCTAGATACATACGTATCCATTTCAAAGCTGCGTGGAGTAACGAGAACCACGTTAAATCGTAATCGACGCTCTAGCGTCCTTGTGCTTATTCTCACG
The DNA here is from genome assembly GCA_916049575.1 of Ancistrocerus nigricornis. NCBI lineage: Eukaryota > Metazoa > Arthropoda > Insecta > Hymenoptera > Vespidae > Ancistrocerus > Ancistrocerus nigricornis. The sequence continues at coordinate 119,087 of OU696668.1, forward strand.
CGCGAGTTCAGAGCCACGCCTAGACCGAATATTTTCGAATAACTCGGATCGAAACGAGCGTGCCGCGTAACGGTGTTGTTTCCTGTATGGAAAGAGAGAAAAAGAGAGAAAGCCGGTTCAGTTTGTCGTTACCTATATTGCACTTTACTGTATAGATCGCGAACGGAGCATTGATCCTAGTCAGCGCGCCACCAAGCGCTCACTGCACACCATATGCACGTCTACATTATTAATGCACCTATACTACCGCAGCTGGTTGCACCGAACGTGCGCAACCGTCCCGGGCTATATCTATTTCTATTTGGATAATCTTTCCTCTCTTTCACGTTGCGCGCGCGCGCGCGGCTCGTAAACAACGGACAATCGCGCATTCGAACCACTCGCAACGCACAATACCCGTCGTTTATTGCCCTTTCCGATCGCAAAGGACCGTGTTTCTCTCTCTTTCTCTCTCTCTCTCTCTCTCTCTATCTCCTCTTCCGATTAAACTATCTCGATTGTTATCGCGAATTTAATGATCTTTCCGGATGGAAATAGTTCTCAGATTTATGAGGGTATTTCAATTGGCATACTCGTGCAAATGCAAATCGGTTTGATTTTTAACAATTTTTGTTCGTGCTTCAAAACCCGTCGAGTATTTTACTTTGCACGTTTCGCATTGAAATTTTTTTTTTTTAACATTTATAACCTCTAGTCGGTTGGCGTGTAGGTAGAAGTTTGTAGAAACTTGAAACTTTAATCCATTTTTTTTTCAGTACTGGGAAAATCTGTCAGGACGACTTTTTTCCTCATCTCGCGTCAGCATCCTCTCTACAGTAAGTATAGAGAGTGTTTACGCTGCTCGTTTTTCCTGCGAACTCAACATGCGCACGGAACCAGTTATTAGAAGTTATTTCTTGTGATATTCTATTACAGTTAAGAATTATATATTATAATTTAAAACGGTAAAAATAATTTTAAAAAATTGAGCAAGACATCGATACAAAAAATATAGTTTGCAACGATATATCCATCAAATAGAAATGGCTCAAAGTGACTATCTTATCCAATATTCCTTTCACCTTATTTTCGGAACAACATTATTATTTTACAATCAAGATACTCGTATGTGTTTGTGTATATCAAAACGATCGATATAAATGTGCCAAGCAATATTTTCGGTTGAAATTTTTGTCGTTATCGGGGTAACGTAATTCTCGACACAGCGAAATATCGGATTTCTCTAATAAATCTGTAATCATGATAGGACAATAATCAACGAATTCAGAAGCATATATTATTTCACCTCCACGAATATTATTTAAGCCGGCGTTTATCGGTTACTTCAATACGTAGGAGTATCGCGGCTATGAAATAGTGATACCTTTATGGTAGAAATAAACCCGAAGGAATGAAATGAGACAGATCGAAACACTAAATTTGATCGAACGAAGAAGAGGTACTCTCTCGCCACGAGCCATTTCTCTTCGGTACAGGTGAAGACAGCGTATAATTTAAACCGAGCGCGTATTTAGAAAGTGACATCAATCGGAATTTAATCAAATTCAAAGCGAGATGTCGCTGAATGTGTGTGTGCAAGATATATATATATATATATATATATAGATAGATAGATAGATAGATAGATAGATCTCCTTCGGGTGATCCTTCATCGCGGTGTCGTACCAATTTCCGTCGAATGGTGGTAAAAGCGCGCAAGGCGGATCGATTGAATGAGCTTTCCTCTCACCGCACGACGGCGCGATTCAATAGAAAGGGAACTCGTGATAAAACGGTCGAGCGTCCTCGAGATATTCGCGAGAGCACCTTTCACCGAAGATCAAGGGAGGGTGGGCCGCAGCAGCCGGCCGGTCGTTCCTGTCCGCCCCCGCGCTACACCACCGCACGCGCGCCCACTTCCACCTCCCTCCTTTTTCTTCTCCTCTCCTTTTCCACGTCGCGTTAGAGTCAAGTTCGTTATTTGGGTCGTTCTTATGAAATAGTCTTGGTAAGAGAATTAAAGTCGATCGATTCGTCTCTTTCTCTTTGGCAAACTGGTGGAGCTGGGCACTATCGGTGTAACTAACGAATTAAAATGATCCATTACGAGCCGAATCACTCAAACGCGATAACGTTCGATTTAATTTTATTTTCAATTTGACTTTGCCCGAATAACGAATGAGATTATTTTCGTTATATCATCGAGATTGGAGGACGTTCCATGACTTTAGAAATTTTAAATTGCTCGTTTTATCGTTCAACTTATCGAAATAATTCGTCTTCTATGTGATAATATTTGTTTAAGTGTTTTAATTAGTTTGCTTGCCTATATAATATATATACAAGTGCACAAATTTTATACGCAATTAAAAATTTCATTAAAAACCGCCACGTATTTGCTAAGCAATCCAATAACCAAGGAATTTATAATTTACATACTTCTATATGCGCTGTTTGATTTTCATTAAACCCAAGTAATTGTTTCATAATAATTAATCATTATTTTTCATGTGGTTAAAGAATATATCTAATTTGCAATCACTACTGAAAGCTAAATAGTATCCACCGAGCCGGATTTCATAGAAGATTACTTTCTCTTTTAACTCTGATTACCTACATGCCATTCTCCAAAGAGAGAGAGAGAGAGAGAGAAAGGGGAATTTCGGTAAGCGATCATTAACGCAAATTCGTTAATAGATCGGGATACGCGAGCCACTTCGTTTCTACCTGCGCACAGGGTCGAAGCCACCTACGGGGGGTCTTGTATAATGGAGCCCCCAACGTAGATTTTTCGAAAGATATCGTTTCCATAGGAAGTTGCACCCATAGCGTATGTTCGAAGGATAAAATCGGTTATCTGATACCTCATCAAAAGGGGGCGAAAGACCGGTAAAATAATGAATGCTCGTTTTTCTTTTAAAGTATTGTCTATTCTGCGAGAGATTCGGAGAATTTCTCTTTCCAACTAATTTATTAACGTCGCTAAAAGTTTATTTAACTCTCAACTGTGACAGCACATTTCACTTATTTCATTTCCATTAATTAGGATCATTTCCATGAAATTAATTATGCACAAGCAAAAATACTTTTTAATATTATCATAACTAAGGTATCGTATTCGGGCGAGGAGCGTATACATATTGTTTCATTTCACTCGAGGGCACCTCGTAACATTTGAAAAATTTACCATCTCTCGTATCACGATACACGCATAGCTACTACATACATACCGTGTGCGCCTATACGTAGGCGCATGTAATACAAGTAGCTTTTAACGCGGATATAATAGCTTTACATTTGCAAGAATGACAAAAAGGAGTAGAGAGGCAAAGCACAACGGTAGGTAGAGCAAGTTGTACCCATTGTTTTGCCGAGCTACCAAGCCATTCTACGCTCCGCCTATCATCGATTCCAGCGGCAGGCGGCACACACCTGGACAGAGTAAGGAGATTCGGACACCGGCTCGTTAACGTCGACTGACTTTGAAACACGGATGTAATACAAAGGTATAGTACTATATATCGGTAGGAGTGACAACGCGGCCCAGCATGCTTAAAATTCAGCTCGTGTCACGTTCGCGCGACCAAAGCCGACCGGTTTTTTCGGCTTGTAAATCATTTCTACGCTATAGCGGGCACATCAATACGACTGAAAAAACGCTCATTTTAAGAACGAAGCGAAAAGGTAAATGAAAAATATCTATCCCTACGGGTAGAATTTAACGCGATGGATCACGCGAACCGTTTTATCGTCCTAACGAGGACAATAAGTTTCGCACGTTACTTATAAGACTTCTCGAATTATTCCTTTTATCGATAGGCCGCTCGCCTACTTCTGAAGCTGCGATATCATTTGTCGGTTTTTGCGAGTCGCGTGACGATTGCCATATTTATGGAAAGAGAGAGAGAGAGAGAGAGAGAGAGAGAGAGAGAGAGAGAGAGAGAGAGGAAGAAAGAGAGGGTGGAAAAAAAGATGTGGGGGTAAACGCAACTCGTCTACTCGCGCCATCTGCCATTGCTCGTACACGCACGCATATCGCGTCGTTTTCCCTCCAACCGACCCCTTACCCTACCCCTCACTCTATTTCTCTCTCACACAAGCATACATCCTAGAGTTTCCTCTTTGCATTTTACCTTTGCCCTCGTAGCAGTTGCCGAGTTAAGCATATACTAGCTCGGTAATTTCGCGAGAACTGCCACCGTTCGCATCACTGTCGTTAATACAGCCTATCTTCGACAACTCTTTTCTTCATCCCCTTTCAAATTTTCGGATTCAATCTTCCCTTCTGATCGATCTTATGCAACCTTGAAACGATATCAAGGAACCAGTAGCCCGCAGACAATCCTTTTCTTCTTCTCTTTTATTTCATCAGCATGTGATCGTATCAGCCTTTATCCGTGACGTTCCCCTAGCAAGTATTCTCTTCAACCCTACGAACCTACGTACAAATTTCGAAAAATGGTTCACCATGTACGTGTCCACGTAACATTTTCTTAATAAATAAGAATCCAACGATATTGGGTTTCTTACAACTGAATAAACTCTCAAATGAACGTTGCATTTTTTCTTCCGCGAGTCTCTTTCGTTTCAGTGTTCTCCCTGATCGCATTCAAGGGACGAGGTATCCCGCGATATTGATTACACGCCAGCCGCTATATCCTGGCCGGTGCCCCTACTTTGTCGGTAGTCGCTAGAAAGAGAGAAGCTTTGCCACGGTTTTAACTTTCCTGTTTACATATGCGTACACTCCGAGGCCCTTTCGTAGGGTGCTGCTGCTGGACACTCGCATTGGTCACGCGAGGATAGTTTCATGTCGAAGCGACGACAAAGATGCACCACGTAGAAAGGTGATATCTCGACATTGGTGGTGCTCGATTGTACAGGGTGTATATCTTGGACGCGCGAACAAGTTTTATAATGACATATAAACTGATGGAAAAAGTTTCATAGCTATCCGTGGTATATTCGATCTATTTGTATCTTTATCTCAGTTGGTTAGACGTTTAGGAAGTAATGGAGCTGACAAACTTATATACAAATGTAAATTAGTAATCATAATGACGTAGAATTTCCCTTTTTTTTTTTACCAAACTTCTAGTTATGCCTTAAACTCATTGACAGCCTCGTTTAATACAAGTCGTTGGTCGTGGAGTTAACTTGTTTCGTAAGAATCAGTGGAACACGAAGTTTGCTATAACTCGGAAACAAGGTTGAATATGGTACATGTTTACATGAACTTATTTCATAGTTTTCGTATCTCCAACCCCACGTAAAAAGGTCTCACGCGTTAAAGTACACCTTGCGTATAACTATATTAGCAGCGAATGAGCGTGCAAAGGACAGGGACACTGGAATACATTGCTTTGCATTTCCTCTCCAGGATCCCGGGTAGAATCTGCTCTCCGGTTAACTATCGACGCTCCGATGTACAGTTGGAACGTCGTCGTATTACCCCGACGAGGGTGGTTGCGCGGAAAAGGGCAGAGCGCGCATAGCACGACGTGTGTGTGTGTGTGTGTATATGCATGTAGGTGGACGAGGTGGGTAAGTGGGACGGAACACCGCGAGCTAAAGCAGAAAGCTCCGCTGCGTGACCTGTCACCGTGAGCACTGGCTAGATTTATATACGCGAACGCTAACTTGTCGCATATTTACGTCGTCGTCGTCGTCGTCGTCGTCGTCGTCGTCGTTGGACTTTGCCTAACCTCCTCCTCCCTTCGTACTCGACTCTTTTTCAAGCTCGCCACGAACCCCACACACGTTTCCTTCCACCTTGCCTCTTTCCCTTGCCCTATGACAAACCCTCGCGAATGTGTCGAGCTAGACCGGCTGACGCCATCGGCTTCTACTTCGGTTGGAAGCCAAGCCACCGCTACGTTCCAAAGACGACGAAGCCGACGACGACCACTTTTTTCGATTCCTCTTCTTCTTCTTTCTCCCCTTCTTCCTTATATACTATCATACCGCACGTAGTAGGTACCCCTTTGCGACGCGTTCGACCGAACTCGGCCCAACGTCGTTTATCGACCACTCCAATCCCGTAACTCTCGTAATAGTGTAGTGATTCGAGCGCGATCATCCAAAATCGAGGATTCACTAAGAAAAGCGCCAGAAATGGAAATACGTTTCGAGATTGTCGGTTAAATTAAAATGTAATCCTACGTGACTTCTTTGAGGTATCAAAAGACTCAAGATTTAGACGTGCCCTAGTTCGTTTGAGAAATTCTTGTGAAGTGTCAAAATTTAGAAGTCGCCGTATCGATCTTCGGTCTTACCAAGCTCGAATAAATCTTACTTAAAGGTAGAACAAGTTAGGAAATGGTATTAGAATAGTACGATTAGAGAATTTCTATAAAATGCTTCGCTTAACATCTTGTCCTTCAAATACGTCTTATATAAAGGTCTAACAGGAAGACGTCTACGCCTCTTAGATTCTTGGAAGGCCCAGCTGACAGACCACATCTTGATATAAGCAGCACACCTGGAAAATGTTACCTCTTCTGATCGTAACCTTGCCGGTCGATCGAACGGGATGGTACTAGTTCTTAGACCAGTTCGAAAATAGGAACTACGAAAACACGAAACAAAAGTTCCGTCGGTGTAATGAAAAAAAAAAAAAAAAAAAAGGAGAGAAGAAAAAAGAAACGGGAAGGATAACTATTCCCTTTTTTTCAGGTTCATTATTTCTATTATATGTATATATACATACATAGACCCGAAGGGAACAATGGTGCTAACATCGTACCGGTCGCTTTTTCGTCCCGTTTTCTCGCTGAACGTCACGGCGAGTCCAAGCGCAACGATTGGCATGAATCGTGACTGGATGGTCCGAACAATAACGTCTCTCGCGAGCGTTTCCAATCGGAATATTCCGGCTGCCTCGCGGCATTCAGAAAAAGCAGGGAGCATGTGCTACCTTCGTTTCTTTTTTCTTCTCTCTCTCTCTCTCTCTCTCTCTCTCTCTCTTTGTTTTATTTCGCCTTTCTCCCTTTACCGAAGTATTATCGAAGATTCGCTGCGCGAATGAGAAGACACGAAAAGAGATATAAAGTACAGCGAGAAAGAGAGAGAGAGAGAGAGAGGAAGAAAGTCGGGGATAGAGGTAACAAACAAAAACGCGATCATTGACTCTCGCGCATTATTTGACCGTTCCGTTTTCGTTCGCGCGCCAGTGAAAGTTTTATGATCTAGGGTCGAAACTATTTGAGTAATTTAATGTTCCAACGTTTTACGGCTACTGGAATACTACGAATAAACGATGAATTACCATAGCCGAGTAGGCGAGTGCCCGCTAATCTGAATACGTATTTGTACTATTCAAATAACGCAGCTCGCAAAGATATTTTTACGGTTAGGTCAGCCGTAGTATATAAACGTCAATCAGAATATCGTTGGATAGAAATATTGTCGAGTGCAAAGTACTCGAACGTTAATCGGCAAATATTAGAGTGTGTAGATAAAATGTCGAAGTATTCAAATAAAGACTACGAAAATTAGTAACAGTCCCGGTGGTACTCTCAAAGATCTGCCGCTTCGTGGAACCGTCATGAATGTCATCCAGATATGTCGTTACCGGTTGAAACTTCTTCGCGAGAAGAAGTACGACAGACATCGACGACGGTAGAGCGGCATAGAAGGCGTACACGAAAACCATATCGATATCAATTTTCATGGAGACGACATTCACCCCGGCGCTATCCGTTTCCCGCATAAGGGTGGCGCGAGTACCACAAGAGTAGAAGTAAAGAGAGAGGGTGAGACCACCCTTGCCCTCGGCAGGGAGGTTTGAGGACACGTCGAAAACGAGGATCGCACCCCGGGGCGACGTACCCCTGACGAGTCCTTTGCTTCGTTGGCTCGACGTTGCAACACAAAAAGGAAGAAAGAAGAAAAGAAAGGGAAGGGAAGGAGGACGAAAAGAGATAGAAACAGGGACAGACAGACAGACAGATAGGGAAAAAGAGAGAAAGGACACTCGGTCGTTCCGCTTCCTCGACTACCGTCCTTCGATCCGTATCTCTGTAGCGAAGTGCGTGTCGCGCGCGCAGAGAGGGCCGCGTATACGCAACGCGCGCGCGTGTACGAGAAAGCGAGAGAACGAGTGAGGCCCCTGTCTGTTGGGATGGGGTGAGGTTATAGGAGGGGGAGGTTGGGGGTACACGGATGCAGAGCGCGTTTGCACGCGCTACCGTCGTATCTACGCTTCGGTTTCGCTCGGAAACGCTCGCGTTCGGTTCGATGGCACGCTATGCCGACAGGCGTAGCCTTCTCGGAGGTTAGATGCGCGTGATAATGCGATCCACGGCAGCACGTCGTATCCTCTCTGGATGGAAGGTGCTGCTGTTGGTGGGAGGAAGAAAGTTCGAGGGCGAGAGAGACGGGTAGAGACTCGATGGAGGGCTCGGTAGCTTCTCACTCTATTTCTCTCTCTCTCTCTCTCTCTCTCTTGCTCATTCTCCCCCTTTTCTTTCTTTCTATCTCCCATCGTCTTTATATACATATATATATATATATATATATATACATCCGACAATGGAGTAGTAGGTACGTATGGAGAGTCCGCTCACAGTTGGACGACGGATAGAATGGCGGGTGTGGTACGTGACTATGTGAGATAGAATGAGAAGGTCGAAAGAGACTGCGGTGAGAAAGGAGAAGTAGAAGGCGAAACTGGAGAAAGAGGGTGGAAGCTAGCGCGGAGGAAGGAAGGAAAAGAGGTGGTGGAAGGAGAGCAAGAAGAGAGCTCTGCTACCAAAGTGAGCGAGAAAGAGAGAGAGAGAGAGAGAGAGATAGAGAGAGAGAACTACCATGAGAGAGGATGCGTTCGTTCCGTTATCGACCTGCAGCAGGGCGTGTCTCTCCCTCCGTTCGCCGCCGTCCGATCCGCGCTCCGTTCCCCCTCTTACCCCTACTCGTACTTCTCGCTCGCTCTCTCTCCCCTCCTCTCTCTCTCTCTTTCTCTCTCTCTCTCTCACACACTCATTCGCTTCGTTGCTCGTCGGTGCACGCGCACGGCGGTAGCGGGATTCGACCTTCCATCGCGCACTGTCCTCGCGAAGCAGAGCAGGATAAGAGAGAGAGCAGAGAGAAACGAGTCTCGAAGTACCTACTCGCGCTCCGAGGAGGAAGCTCGAAACATTTTCCGGGCCCCGATTTACATCGGGTGTTGTATGTATATGTATATATCACAGGGTTATATGGACGAAAGCTTCGAGCCCGTTAACGTTATATTCACGTTATTCTTATTTGCGACTCTTTTCTTGCGCGGAGCTAGCCATCTTGCGCGCTACCTTTTTTTTACTCTCTTTCTCGCTCGCTTTTACTCTTTTACTGCGTACACGACGAGGGCCAACGAGCGTAGTAGTACGGTACGGTACGTACGAAGGTACATACGTACGATCGACCGGCCTCGTTGCGCGGAGACAGGAGTGGGTGGGTGGGTAGGTGCCTGCCTGGCTTTGGATGGGGACTCTACGAGAGAGAGGAAGAGAGAGTCGCCCATAACGAGCTTAAAGAAATGACTCAACCCGCGATTTCTGAGTGGCGCTATGCTTAACGGTAACGTACTGCCACCGTGCCGTGCCGCATATTACGTGCTTCTAACGAACGGCCGATTTGCGAGATTCTTAAACGATCGTTATTTCTTCGCGATTTCGCTAGGACTGATCGTTTAATAAAGAGAGGAAGAGGAGGGTGGGAAAGTTTCCTCGGGAAACGAATCGAGCCTCAAAGTACTTATGAAAGGGAACGATTTAAATTTGCCGCGCTGGCTCGCTATATATTCTTCCTCTCTCTCTCTCTCTCTCTCTAGAAGTTGGCCTCTTATCGCAGGTCTCTCACAGATCTCTCCGTATTATGCGATATTTGCGCACTCCTCGTCCCACCGATAACGGGTTCTCGTATCCTGAGAGAAACGTCGAGAATACGGGAACAGTGTTCAAACAGGCGTGAACGTAGAGGAACGAAGAAGATATGATAAGGGTTACGAATGTCGAGCGATTCCTAAGATTTCCGGCTCTTCTGATTTTTGAGACTCGGATGAATGAACGCGAATGCGACGGGAAAGCCTGTTCCCCGTTTCTTTCTTTCTTTATTCCATTCTTTCCTTTCTTCGCTTTGACCTCGTCGCCAAAAAAAAAAGATTCCGTAGATCTCACGCCTTTCCTTTTTTCGTCGCGTCGGGAGAGAGATCAGCAGCCTCTGATACGGGGCTTAGATGTAAACGCGATGATGAGAAATATTGTCCTTCCGCCCGCCGCGACGTGAGAAGAATCGCTATTGTATTCTTTCTCCTGAATACTCGCGAGAGAAGGAGAGAGGGGGTGAGAACGGAACGGAAGAAAGGAGGGAGGAAGAGGAAGAAAGGAAAAGGGTGGAAGGGAAAAAGAAAAGAAAAGGATTTCGTCTAAACGCAGGAGTTTCGAGTATCCTAAACTCCTCGGAAGCTCGGAGAAGCTTCGTTACTTCGTCCGAATGCGTCTTCTTTTAGCTTCCTCCTAATTATCGTGCCTCGCATACCAAGGGAGGAGGGCTGCCTTTCTGGGTTGCGCGCATCGATGTGCGACACGAGGGACAAGGGCTGGGACAATCGTTGAAAGAGAGAGGGAGAGAAAGGGAATCGATAAGAATGCTTACCCCAAACCAAAATCAAAAAGGATGACGATGTCAAGGATGGTGCTACGTTATAAGCGTGATCGATCCGTCCTATACACAACGCGCGCACACGCTTACATACGCGTATATGTATATAAGTACCTATCGTATATGTACCTCCGTGTTGAAGCTATAAAAAGGTCCAATAATTACTTCGCTCGAGATCATTCGCCCTTGAATTATGGAAGCGAAAAAAAGTCCGCAGCCTATTACGGCCCACACTGCGAATCGTAACTTAATGTAATTAGAAAAAGAAAAAAAGAAAAAAAGAGGTTTATTAATCTTTTAACCTTTCCACTCCCACCATCATCCAGCATTGTTATCCGGTATATCTACTTTCTCTCATTGGAGGTACAAAGCTGATATATCCAGATAAAAGGGAATGTGCAACAAGCGATTTCTTTGAAACGCGACTTTTAAAGTAGTATACATCAAATATATGTATATGCCTATGTATATGTCCTCGAGGAAGACGGTACTACAGGATTATGGAAGATATACGTACTTCACGTACGAGCTCTTGTAATTTAATAGCGAGGAGTCAACGAGCCCGTCCACTAAGGATAGGTATGTATGTAATACGTATAATATTCGTCGTGTCGCGCAAAAAATTGGCGCGAATGACCGCATACAGGCGCGTTTATTGGTCCTGTACACGGCTCGGAAACGTCTCCATTTTCTACCCTCCTTCTGCCCTTTCCTTTTTTCACCCCATTTTCTCGCGCAAGGCATATTAAATTCTTTCGCGGGCTAACGAGGGTAGGAAGGTACGGAGGTGATATAAAAGAGTGATTATTTTTTTCACGTGTCCAGACAAGATGTGGATAATAGAGGTACTCGGCAGCCGTAAAGAGCGAATTGGTTACCCGTCTCTTTTCTTCGTCGGACTTCCCTACTTCCATCTCTCTCTCTCTCTCTCTCTCTCTCTCTCTCTCTCTCTCTCCCTTCCTTACTCGCGGCTCTTCTTCTCCGATACGCACACATATACGCGTTCTCTATGCGTACGCACGGATACGAAACGTAAGTGAAGTTATTAATTTGTAGAAGTGTTCGTGATCTTTTCGCTCTCCCCCATCCCCACCCCTTTCCCTCTATATGCACGTCGAACGATGCAGTTATTCGAGTCCCATGCGTCTTATTATTCTTCTAGGATCGCACGCTCCGATCTATACGATTAAGAAACGCGAGTCAATGCACCGGTGCAAGGAGAGAACGCAATGCAAAAGAACGAAAATGGAAGGGCAAACCTTATAGCTCCATTACAGCCTGCTCGACTAGCTGACCAATTTCAGTGAATACGACCGGTACCACACCCGCTAGACTATTTCGAGCGGAATGATCGAGAGAGATAAACGTTTTCCTTCCTCCGACCATCCGAACGATCCATCCTGCAATCGAGTTTCTTTTCTTAAGATTATTGCACGATTCTTCGGTGTTCGATCGTTTCGGTGCTATTAACTCATGCTCGACGTATCAATGATTTGTCTAAATTTACGGTAAATCGATACCGTTTTATTCGCGATTTACATTTACTTGCATATATGAGCTGTATGTTTTGAAATTGGTACAAGTCCATATTTATGATTTTAATTTTTCTGAAAAATTAAAATGATCAGATTAGATTACAACCATAAATATCATCAAAACTTTTTTTCCAAATTTGGACTTATACCACTTTAAAATTAAATGGCTCATATATATATATAGCTTTTTATGGAACGTTAAATTTTATGACAGGTGCTAATCAATAATATTTTCATTGGTCGATCTACGTACGTAGTAATAAATAAAATATAATATGTACCTGATGTTTTAAATAGCGTTTAATCTTCATTAGTGCGAATGTCTGTAGAGAAAAACAAATTATTTCGTTAAGTATACGAACGTAGCCAGTGAGTTTTAATTATTTGGGATACATTCGCAGCTGTTTATTTTTTGAATTAATCATATAGAGTGTGGAATATCGTGATACTTCGCGCTCTCACCAGGTGGCAACGATGGTAGCTTATATGAGAGTTCGCCCTACGATATCGTCCATATTATGCCCCCGCCGATATTTCCAATATCGTCTAGGGATTTTTGTTGTTATCCTTTGGCAGAAGTCTTTTAATGCCAATTGGTAGCATTACTGATACAAAAATAAAAGAATAATAAAGTTCGCCGAGTTTCGATTAATATCAGATAAATTGTATGCGTTTATTGCTAAATTATACACGATAAACGTAAAAGCGGAGGATTATAGAGAATTTTAGTTTCTAATGGTTTTCTCCTTGTTTACGATTTGACAGTTCACGTATGATAGGGCATATTTCATCTTGGTATTTCTAAGTCTCGGCTTGACAGTACGCGCGTATTTCGCGGTCATTGACGAATTTGACCGAACATAACCGATGATCGACGAAGGTTGCAAGTTTCGTGTGTGTTAAATATTCGTTGGTGTTCGGTTGAGGCACCTCGGCTGGGCAAAATCACGTAAAATGGAAACAGAATTTCGTTGTGAGGTTGAGGTTGATCGTTGAAAAGTGTGAACATGGGAAGGTCCAAGTTTCCGGGGAAGCCGCCGAAAACGGTGACCAGGAAACGGATAAAAGTTCTCGGTCAGCCTGAGACTGTCCAAAACGATTCGGTAACCGTCGCCGAGAACATCTACTACGGACTTTCCCTGTTCAACGAAACATTTGGTGACAACGAGAAGGTAATTCGAAGTCTGATTTCATTTGCATTATTTTGTGAATGTCGCGTAATCGTTATCGACTTTAGATTCGATCATATTTGACACTTACCACCGCGTTTGCATTGTGAGCGTCCCATGAAACACATACGGCGTTCATTTGATCTCCGGAAAAATGCCAAGATTCGGCTGTGTAATGAAGGTTAATGTTTTAGAAGGGAATTACGGCCTCGAAGCGGTAGAGTGTGCGTCGAGTTCACTGATATATTGCTGCAATGGAAAGTGTCAATGGCTCTGTAAAAGAATCTTTTTCCATGGAGTTTAGAAATTGCTTTGCGCTTTGAAAGTAACTCTCAAAATTTCAACTCTGCTCTGTTATAAATCTTACAATGTTTTCTTTTATCTAATAAGTTCATAAGACGTTAAATTCCATCGTTTATTTTAACCCGTATATACACGTAATGTAACTACGTTGTCCCCTCGCGCAACCGTATATTGTGCTTTACTTGTTCGATAAAAATATAATTATTTTTGCAGGAACACCCACCGTTCCATGGTTTTAGCACTAAAGAGGCTAATCTTTCTGTGTCTTATATAAAAACACAGCAACATGGTACAGAAAATACAAATAACAAAGCTCCTTCCATCAAGGTTAAAAATCAAGTTTTACAATCTAGCGCTAGTAAAAATATTACAGATGTCAAAAATTCTTCCATGGATATGGAAAACAATGCAGAGAAATTATGCGATACAAATTCTGAATCAAATGAAAATATTAAGGAAGATGTAACTACATTGGATTGTAAAAGAACTTCAAGAATTCATGGACCCAAAACTCGAAGAAACTGTAATAATATCAAATTTTCAAATTTTATGAAAACTCCAGTATTGAAATCAGTGAACGGTATTTTAGATCAACATCAACGTACTAGACAATTGCGGAATAGTACTGCTAAAAGACTTTTACAAAGAGCAAAATCTAACAACAGTAATGTGCGAAACACGTTAGTACAGTCTGGTGATAAGTCAAATACCGTAAGAAAATTTATATTACCTATTCGTAGCGCTCATTCGTCACGAGTTATAAAACCTAATAAACGATTCATAGAAGAATTAGAAGATATTTCTGGCACAGAGCATAATGAAAATGATGTTAATGTACATGTTAAAAAGGCTAGATTTGCTGCAAACAAATTGAGCAATCAGGAATCAAAGTTAAAAGAAGAAGCTGTTGATTCTTTACGCGCAAAACTAAAAGTTGAGGACACAAAAAATAAAAGTAAAAGATCGATTCAACGTGCAACTGTAAATAACCAAATTACAAATCAACCATCGAAAAATCCTATAAAGCTGTTAGACTCCAGGCAAGATGCACAGGTATCCAAACCCACTGTTAAAGAAGCAAAGAAAAGCAATAATGCATGTGCTAAAGTAAAACCAGCGAACAACTCGTCTAATGAAGTAGATAGTATACAAGATAGCTCGGAGAATACAAGTGGAACTGTGCACAGTCCTAAGTCAACCATTCCCAGAAACAATAAACAGACTTCTGTTCCTACAAAAGTTCTTCCTGATTTCAATGTTCCAAATTATGAGTCTTCCAGAGTTCAAACAAGATCAGGAGCTCAATGCGAAGTATCCCACGATACAAATAGTCAAAACAATACGCAAAGTATCATGAAATTAACCGAAGATAATAGTACAGAAGAGCAATGTTGTTTGAATAAAGATGACACTACGGTAGAGAGTAATTCTGATAACTTTGATACGGAGAGTACGTTATCTGAAAGTGGAAGTGATCATAGTAATCACACAGAAGATGAACAATCGGAATGGTCGGGTATCAAATTAAATGGTGGAAAAGTTATTCTGAGAAAAGCAAGACTAAAATTGGATAACAAATGTGTGGGTGGGACAGAAGGCCCATTTTCAGTAACGAGTACTAATTCTAATTCTAATGGAAGCACAAACCTAGGTATTTAACAATTATATTTTTGAATAGGAGACTTGCATTTATATTTATAGATATTATCTACCAACTTCTTTTGTAGGATTAACAGGAACTATAAAATGTGGAGTTTGTGGCGCAGTACGATTTTATAGGTTTGTGAAGCAAGCACGGAAATTCGGAATTCACAGTTGTGAATCTTGTCGCAAATTTATCAGTAAAATGATTAAACGGCAAGCTTGCGCTAAATCTACGAACAGTCCTCTTCCTTTTCTCCAATGTCACAAAGGAGATGGGCTGTGTCTTGTGCCACCTGTTGTTAGAAGTCAGCAATGGAATCTCATGCGCTGTGTTTATAAAGCTAGATGCCCGGCTTGTTGGTTAAAAATGTGTCTCAAATGTTATAATATACCAGCCACATTGAGATCTGGCTTAAATTCCATGTTACCACCTATGATGCGGGATCCCCTTAGCACATCCACATTATTAGGCCAAGATGACAATGAATGCGAAGGACAAAAGTCGCTATCGTGCAAGATAAGTTGGCCGGCGGAAGATAGTTTGGAGAAAAATTTGTTCAAGTCAGCAATGAGCTGGAAGAATATTGAATTAGGTCAAAAAACTGCTTATCAGGGTACCGGTGATTTTCTTTATACAAAACTTGAAAAATGTAAGGGAGAAAATTTTCGATATTTAAAATAATATATTATTCTATATACTTTAAGCTTGTGTTAAGGCTATAAATTATCTTACCAATCTTTTATTTCTAGTTGATACTGTAATGAGTACATCACCAAGTAAAAAAAGAAGAAAGCACAATAGAATTAAAGTGCGGAAGAAAATAAAAAATCCTATACTTCCTTCGCCACAGGTAAATCACCGTCCACAGCCTCTTAGGCAAAAGCTTGAATTAAAAGGACCACGAGTAAAGCATGTATGTAGGAGTGCGAGTGTTGCTCTTGGACAACCTATAGCAACTTTTCCTTCTTTGGATAATAAAGATGAATCTGAAAATAATAGGCAAAGTCCAAAAGCAACAGCAAAACATACAAATGTAATTGACAAAAAGAATGATAGTATAAAAGAGAAAGAATCTGGCAAGGATAGCGACGAAAATAATACAAGTACGAATGTTAATACAGTACAACAACCTTACTCAAGAAAGGGTAAATCACAACAAAATATATCAACGTCCAATCTTTCAATGGTAAGAATTAATATCTTTGATCTGTATAAATTTTCAATAGGTATACTAAAATATCTTAATTTAAAGATTTCAAAAGGCAACCTTGAAACATCACACACAGTGTCTATAGACTTCTGGGAACAGTATGATCCTACAGAAGTTGGTGCAAAGGGTTTTGCTCTAATTGGTTCAGAATTATTTCATGTACCATCCATTTGTTTTCTTTGTGGGAGCGCTGGAAAAGAACCGGTATGAAACAAGCAAGATATGAAACCTAATGTGTAATGTATTTCAATATGTTTTATACATTCATTTTTTCCAGCTCATCTATTGTCAATGTTGTTGTGAACCATATCACGCTTATTGTTTGGAGCCCAGTGAATGGAGTGCTTGCTCACAACCAAATTGGTGCTGTCCAAGATGTACGATATGTCAATCCTGCCATTTAAGATTTGGTCCAAAATTATCTTGTATCCGTTGTCGTCAATCATTTCATCATACATGCCTTTCGAAATCTGGTATCAGTTCTAGACTTTATAGTCCGGATAGACCTTATGTTTGTCAGAGTTGCATCAAGTGTAAAAGTTGTGGTAGTGAAGGAGTAAATGTTCATGTAGGCAATTTACCTTTATGTTCTATGTGCTTTAAATTGAGACAGCAAGGAAATTATTGCCCATTGTGTCAAAAATGTTACAATGAGAATGATTTCGATACCAAGGTAAGTATTAAAGAGAATTTTATATTAAACGACTAATTCATTAAATCATACATGGTTAAAAATGTATTTTCAGATGATGGAATGTAGTGAATGTTCTTGCTGGGTTCACGCTCGCTGTGAAGGTCTCTCTGATGAAAAGTATCAGATCC
Source organism: Ancistrocerus nigricornis (assembly GCA_916049575.1). NCBI lineage: Eukaryota > Metazoa > Arthropoda > Insecta > Hymenoptera > Vespidae > Ancistrocerus > Ancistrocerus nigricornis. Next base: position 136,391 of record OU696668.1, read on the forward strand.
TCAGTTATCTTCCAGATTCTATTGAGTTTACCTGTCAACAATGCTCTGACAATCCAAACTCTGTTTGGAGAAATGCTGTAGAAGCAGAACTCAAGGCTGGATTCATTGGTGTAATTAAATCGTTAAGTCAAAATCGAAAGGCTTGTGCTGCATTGAAGTGGAGTCCTAAGAAAGAATGTCTTTGTAAATCAATTTCAACTGCAAAAAAAATAGATCTTCCTGAAGACAAAGCAGATGTCAATTTTACAAATAGTAAAGAAATCACTACATCGGATGAATCAGATGATTTCAGTGGAAGTGCAGATCATAATTCAACTGCTAGTTCAAGGTCGGATTTGTCTAACAAATCTGAATTGGAAGAACAATCAACAGAAGGACCGACGAGAAAAGGGTTACGTCGTCTTCGACAGAAGTTTCATCTAAAAGAATGTACTGTGAGGGTAAAAAATTGTATTCCTAAAGATATGCCAGAAACAGAAAAAAGGGATATAATTCGTAACCAAGAATCTACAACTGGAAAATTAAGTGAGACCATAGACTGTCATTGTACAGAACAACAAATTATTGCAAGACCATCGCCTACGTTAATGACAGTTAAGCAAAAAGTAAATAATAAGGAATATAAATCTTTATCTCAATTTCATTCAGATATGGAACATGTAATTACTCGTACTGGTATTAAGGATTTAATGGATGCATATCATGAAACTTTACAAGAAGTATTTCCATGGTTCGTACCCAAAAGTTTTAAAGCTGATCATAAGACTAGTGATACACTGACTCGTACTATAGATTCTGATGAAAATATAGCTTCATCAGAACCAAAATTAGACGATTCTAGTATAGAAACAAACAAAGAAGAGATAATAAGAGGTTCCAAAGCTATTACAGCAAAATCATTAAATTCGTATAACACTCATCAAGAAGATAGTAGATCGTGCTGTCTGTGTAAAGGATTAGGTGATGGTCAAGAAACAAAGGAAGGTAGACTTTTGTATTGCGGTCAAAATGAATGGGTTCATGCAAATTGTGCATTATGGTCAAATGAGGTATTTGAAGAAATTGATGGTTCCTTGCAGAATGTACATAGTGCTATCTCGAGAGGACGTTTGATTCGCTGCAGTGAATGTGGAAAGAAAGGTGCAAGTGTAGGATGCTGTGCAAAGAACTGTAACAATACTTTCCATTACCCATGTGCAAGAAATATTGGTATTGGTTTTAATGATGACAAAACAGTATTTTGCTTTTTGCATTTAAATAACTCAACACATAAGCCACTACACGATGAAGCTGACTTTAGTTTAAAAAGACCAGTTTATGTAGAACTAGATCGTAAAAAGAAAAAATATGTTGAACCAAATAAAGTTAAAGTCATGATTGGTTCATTAATAGTTGATTGTTTAGGCACTATAATACCAGAATTTTCTGATACAGTCGAAAAAATAATACCTTGTGATTATAGGTGTTCAAGGCTATATTGGTCCACTGTAAATCCATTTAAAATTGTAAGATATTATATTAGAACGTACGTGCAAGTATTTGTACCAGAAGTATCAACTGATTTAGAAAATAACATTACCATTGATCATTCCAAAGAGCAACGGAAGGAAGATCTGTCAATAGATAAAGATAAAGTTGAATATCTAGTTGTAAAACAAACTTTGGATGCATTATTGGATACTGTCTGTAGTAAAGAAGTTGACGAAAATTTAGCAGAACAAAATAATACAGATTTGTTACCTCCTGAACTAGAAGAAGCTATTTTTGAGGATTTATCACACGATCTGCTGGATGGAATTTCAATGCAAGATATTTTTCCAAAAATGACAATTGAGGACTTTTTAACTATGGATCTGAAAAATGACGGAACTTTCACAAATGATCTATTTAAAGATGATATGTTATCCTCTGATGTAGCAGAATCATCCAAACCACCAGAAAATAAAGTCACAAAAGCGGATCCTTCTTTATTGGAATTAGGAACACATAATGATCTGTGGGTACATTTAGGAACAAAAACTTCTGTTCAAGATTTTATGGATGATTTATTCAATTCCAAAAGTCAAAAGCGCGGTGGTAGAGAATTAAAGCGCTCTAAATCAGAAGTAATACCAAACAATTCATTAATAGTTGGAGGACCGAGGCATCATCAGAGATCTTGCAGTCTTACTTGGAGCTGTAAATTAGATAATACTTATGGTCCTAGTATAAAAAGGAGAAAATTGCCCAGAAATACAACAGCAAAATCTACTGAAACTAGTGTAATGGTACTTGACGCTCAAAACGAACGTACATCTATGATTCATGAATTACGGATACCGGAAAGTATAATGGTTACTGTAGGGAGAACAAATACCCCTAATATTATATCAGATTCAGTAAGAGAAATAAAGTATTGTATTGAAGATTCGAGTGGCATTAATCGACGTGTGCTACCCTCAAGAGATGATGGGAAAGAACATAAAAGACTCTTTTGGCATACAAGACAGCAGCCTCGTATATTACAAGTAGACGGCTCTGCTGATCCAAGCAGTGCTAGCGAATGTAGTTCTCCTGAATATAACATAGAAGAAAAATCATCCTTAGAGAGATCTGAGCATTTATCTATTCCACAATTGGATGGTATCAATGATGAATCTTCATGTGATGATAATGAGTGGATCTTATCCAAGGAAAAAGATTTAAATCTGTTCGTACATCCTTCGAATATGCAAAAGTCGCGAAGGATTTTTGGCCTTTTTAGGTCCCATTTATCCCATAATGATGTACGAAAAGAAAGTGATAAAGATAATTTCTCTCATATTGCAAAATCCGCTCAGCACAAAGCTAACTTTTTTAAAGGCAAAGATCTTAAATTGAATTTACAAATTCCACAATTAGATGGAGCTGATGACATTTCTAGCGACGATGAATGCACATCCCCTAAACATATTGAGAATGAAATAACTAATTTTATTCCACATTATGATCTTCCAATTGATCATTCTGAGAAACCTGTAACTTGCGAAAGATGTCGTTGCACATACAGAACACAGGATAGTTATAATAGACATCTAATAAACTGTGATATTATGATTACAAGCGATAGTGATTCTGAAATCATGGATAATAAGCTAGCATCTCCGGATTCGAGATTTTCTCCAAATATTGGATCAGTATCTCCCCAATTTATAACACTTTCTCCATCAGAAGGGCATACACTTTCGTCTGAATATACTGAAATACAAGCTACATCGCCTATAGAAGCTTCTGTACCATCCCCACATCCAGGAATTCAAATAGAGCCAATTGCTCAGGCAATTATTACACCACAATTGCATACTCGTGCTACCGTTGAGACTGTTCATCAAACAGTATTGACTTCTAATGACATGATTGTCCAAACACAATATACTAGAACAACAGCGACATTACCAAATGCTGCAGTATTACCTTCAGAAAGTACTGTTCAAATAACAGAGATAACAGATCCTCCAACAATTTCCAGTGACTCATGTATTACACAAACTTTGGTAAATATGCCAATAAGTTCCCCGGATAGTACAAGCTCTCAAAGTATTCCAAGTCCTCAAGTATCACCGACCTTTTCATCTACTGGTGTACAAACTGCAACAAACGACGCATCATTAGCAAATGTTCAAATATCAAGAGTATCCAAATCAAAGTCACCTCGCGCTGCTAGACCTCGTGCAAAGAGCATTAAATCGCATGTTATAAAGAATTCTGTGCAATCGCATAGCGGGCCTACTAGACTTCAACCGATGCAAACAAGTACTCCTGTAATTCAACTACAACAGGCACAAAGACCTAATGGTCCAACAGTAATCTTGCAACAGGTTCCTTCGCCAAGTATTATGTCTGCATATGTTGAAACTTTACAACAGCAATCTGGGCAAAATTTACAATATATAACTGCAATCAGTGGTCAACATGAAACTGGGTTCAAACCACAATTTATAACAACTAATCAATTAGTTCCGGGTACATATATTCAAGCACCATCTGATAATTTACTAACATTACAAAATGGAGGAATATCAATATTACCAAGCGTACAAATAGCACAGACTCAGCCAACAGTTTTGGGAACTATAATACAACAACAACCAAGCGCAATACAATGTGGTGTAATATCATCTGAACAGTTATTACTGAGTTCTACTCCAACATTAGAAATGTTTACAGATTCAACAGGAAGTATGTTTGTTTCTAATCAGCCAATGTACTATGGTTTAGAAACAATAGTGAGCAACACTGTTATGTCTTCGAGTCAGTTCATGACTGGTGCAGTACCACAAGTATTAGCAAGTAGTTATCAGACGACAACACAAGTCTTTCAGGCTTCTAAACTTATGGAACCTATTGTAGATGTTCAGTCCGTTTCTGGAGTACCCACTGTGACAGCTGTGGAAGCAGTACAGAATATACCAGGTGTACCTAATGTAACAGGTTTGCCTACTGTGCCGAGCGTACCCACAGGTCCTTCTGTGCCCGGTGTACCTAGCGTGCCTAGCGTACCTAGTGTGCCTACCGTACCCGGTGTACTGAATGCACCCACTGCGCCTGGCGTAGCTAATGTACCTAGTATGCCTAGCGTACCAAATGGATCAAATGTGCAAGCCATGACGAATGTACCGAATGTATCACCTGTAACTGGCGTACCTGGTGGTTATGTTGTGGTCAGTCAACATACACCGGTAGTAGACACTGTTGTAACACCACAAATCAATATTCCAACGACTATTGAACAAAATTATGCCACAATAGCATGTAATTCTATGTCGCCATCACCTTGCAGGACAGTTGTAGAAAGACTTACGGATCCAGTGCAAATACCGAACGTATGTTCGTCAGAGCCTCCTATTGCGATTACACCGAGAGTAACATCTCCTCCTAAACCTTTGCAACAAACAATGCCAACTATTCCACGAGTTGCCGTACGCCCAAGTCCTGCTTCACATCCAGGCATACAATTAAATTGTGGATCATGGAAACTAGCTGAACAAAAAGAAACTCCTTTTGACACGGAACAAACTATTAGTAGCAGTGTCAGACCATATTTTGATTCCAAACATGTATCAGAAAATACAAGCATGATAAAGGCTAGCATATCATCTAAAATACCACCCTTACCTAATCATTGCATAACACAAAGAAACATAATTGTAAATAAGTTGAATCATGATGTAAATAATGTGCATAATAGTTATAGCAGTAATGTATCAAATTCTAACAGTATCAATGTAAGCACGAGTAGTAATCCAGTTGTACCTAGTTGTAATGTTCAAAATAAAATTACAATGTCTATAAGCAATGTTCCAACAAGCAGACCCATGAATAGGGTTTTGCCAATGCAGGCAGTCACACCGAAACAAGACATTATAAAACCTGTACAGAAAGAAGAAATTGTTATGGAAGAACCGACTAAACCTACAATAATAACACCTATTGAACCAACATGTGCAGAATCTAAGAGACAGATTATAGAAAGTATTGTACCATTAAGAAAGTCCGAAAGCGAGGTGAACAATATGACAGAGACACAAAAATTGGATACAGAAACTATCGAAAAAGTTAAAGACAACCTTAAGTTAGAACTTGATAAAGAAAAATTACATAGCACATCATTGAAAATTGTATTGCAAAAGCAATTGCAAGATGGTTCCTACAAGATTAGGCATAATATGAAAGCAGTAACACAAAATAAAAAGTCCCCACAAGTAACATCGGTGGAAATATTACCAACGAAGCAAGTACCGCAGATAACATCTTTACAACTTTTGCCAATTAAAACATTCACATTAAAAACGAACAAAATTGATGAAAAAGTGAAAAACTTAGATAGCAAAGTGAATGTTTTGAAGAAGAGTCCTCCAGTTGCAGTCAAGAAACCTAGAATAATTACAAAGTCGATGAAACTTCCACAGAAAGAATCTCCGAGTCCGCAAACACAGAAAAGTTGTTCGAAAGGACCAAGTCTAATGTATGAAATTAAATCTCAGGATGGCTTTACGCATACTGCATCTTCAATGTCTGAAGTTTGGGATATGGTTTTTCAAGCTGTGCAAAATGCTCGCAAGGCGCATAATCTACCACCTTTACCACACAATCCACTTTCCGAAAATCTTGGACTAGAAAATAATGCGACCGTATATCTAGTCGAGCAGTTACCAGGTGTTAACAGATGCACTAAATATAAGCCCAAATTTCATAACTTAACACCACCTGTATCCAATGAAACAGAAAATGATCTTCTAGCGGCATGCGATAATGGTGCGGCTCGAGCAGAGCCATTTAAAGGCAGAAAAGTGCATGATATGTTTAGTTGGTTAGCATCGAGACACAGGCAACAGCCAAAAATGATTGCTATTTCAGAAGCAGAATCAAGGTGAGAATATCGCGAATTTACTGAAATATCTTTTTGTACAATAGTTTGTACTATATAATACTATACTTTTATGATACTATACACGTAAATATTTATTTTTTTAATTATAGACGGGTAACAAGCACAAATTTGCCAATGGCAATGCGCTTTAGGATACTTAAAGAGACATCAAAAGAAGCGGTTGGAGTGTACCACTCGCACATACATGGAAGAGGTCTTTTCTGTTTGAGGGACATAGAGGCCGGAGAGATGGTCATTGAGTATGCAGGAGAGGTAAATTCGAAAAAAAAAAAAAAATTTTCACGTTATAAAACATAATTTCACTATTTATTATATATACTGTATACATATAATATATAAATGGTTTGTTCAGGTCATTCGTGCATCGTTGACGGACAAACGAGAGAAATATTATGACAGTAAAAATATAGGATGTTACATGTTCAAAATCGATGATCATCTAGTTGTCGATGCGACGATGAAAGGAAATGCAGCACGATTCATTAATCACTCGTGCGAGGTATGTGCTTTTATCCTTTTCTATGAATTAAGTCACTAATATTTTTTCAGTCTGTAAAAATGAGAATGAATTGTGTCACTTTATTAGAAATAACATCAGACTTGTATGCTACTGTAACAATATGTAGAAACTATAGAGAATAGCGATACATGTCTTTCCAAACTTATGTTACAGCCAAATTGTTACTCCCGAGTGGTAGACATCCTGGGTAAAAAGCACATTTTAATTTTTGCACTGCGACGCATCGTTCAAGGAGAAGAATTAACGTACGACTACAAATTTCCTTTTGAGGATATCAAGATACCGTGTACTTGCGGGTCTCGCAGATGTCGCAAGTACCTCAACTGAGACTGCGTATACAAATTTCGCAAACAGCCAAATGGCAGAGCAAGAGAGAGAGAAAGAGAGAGAGAGAGAGAGAGAGAGAGAGAGAGTGAGAAAGAGAGAAAGAAAGAAAGAAAGAAAGAAAGAAAAAGAGAAATATGTGCTATAATTACGCGCGCTTCGAATAGGATTCATTTTATTGAAGGTTATTCATTTGAACGTCAAACTATTTTCAGAGATAGCAGCTTTTTATTACTACAAAGAAAGTAGATACGCGCTAAGAGATTAGAGGGCCAGCTACAGAGCATGAAAGACGGCGTTTATGACAATGTTACTTTAGACAGCTACATTTGGTAGTTGATTTAAGGACTATACTTATAGCAATAAATGATTCAACTTGTCCTGCTTTCATACCTAAAGGGTCTTGCGCGTTGGAAAACTCTTGAGACTCTTGAAAGTGTAATATTATTCACGCCTGTGCTTTTCTGCACGATTTTAGGCTTTACACATGTCTATTATTGAGGCTCAAGTGTACAAGTTATCGTACACTTTACACTAAATGTAAGTCTTAATCATTTTGAATCGTCTTACGTGTGTTTTTATTAAACGAACTTTTAAATGTGATCATAACGATTATTCAAGTATACTATTTTCCGATTTTCTCTAGAACGAATTGGACCAAGCTAAAAGATAGTGTATCGTCGATGTACTATTTGTAGGAGAATGCACTATACATTTTTTAACAGCACGACGTACATGACAATTCGAACTTGTTCCCTGAATCAAGAAAGAGGTGCGATTAATATATTCGTGTATTATACAGTAACTACCGAGAAGAGGATCGAGGGTAATTTAACAACCAATTTTAAAATGGCTGTTTTAGGAGCTGATAAATAATCGCTACAAATTGAAATTGAATACACACATTGATAGCGTGAGCGACGTGTTTTCTGTAAATTTCAATTTAGTGTACAGTGTATGATTAACTTTATGACCTCCCGTGTCTGCTGTAGGGCCGGATTTCAAATGTTCTTGTAAATTATGTAATTGTAGAGTAGATATCATCTTGATGTAAGTAAATCAAGCAGTTTAACTGAAATTAGGATCATAATTATTAAGGAGAGAGAGATACAGAATGGCAAGACAAGACAGTCTCCTATCGCGAGATACTGTTTGGAGATGTACCTACTTTGGCAGACATTGATAATACTTTAAGTCTTTCTAGTAGTCGAAGAAGACGCGATGGAATCTCTTTCTACGAGCTGTTTACAGTCTTAATTGCTTCTTTATTATAAGAAAGAAAAAAAAAAAAAAAAACAATGTGCGCGCAATATCATTTCGATGTCATTTTTCTGCAGAATTTTAAATGATGCATCTACGTGTTTGTGCTTCCACCTTTTCAACGATACATATTGTAAATCCTATTGGTTTATTTTGTGATATATCGATGAACGCAAAGTTAAGGAGAGATAGAAGCAAATTCATTTTACATAAGCTTGATAGAAGTATTATGATATTTCTAGAGTATTTTATAGTAACTTCTGACGTGAAAGTGATTTATTCACAATCAAAGCTTTTCCCCTATATATAATTATGTTCTCGCAATGTATGTGCACGATCGCGGTGGTTCTTTAACAAGCATTTCTAGAGTAAATCTAGCAAATGCTTCTGCAATGTTTTCCCATAATGGGGAGAAAGGTAAAAGAAATGGAAGAAAATGATAAATGTAGCGTCCTTCATGGGAACGTATTTCATATTTTACGGACGGGCATACATGCTACTCCGTAAAATCACTTCTTATCGCGAAACGCAATTTTGCCTTACCTTTAACGTACCTACGCTTTAACCCGGTGATACATTTAGATACGTCCCAATTACTCGGATTCAAGCTTTGAGAATCGCAAATGCATTTATATGCATCCATTATGCGTAAAGAAAGTATTTTAGTGCGATCGATCAATTTCTGCCGAGGTGTGGTAGTCCCTTATATTTGGTGCTCCATGGACACCGTTAAGTGCACTTTTTCATGAAAAAATGGCCTAGAGTAAGAGATAGTAGGATGCAGTGGAAGTGTTTGATAATAATAATAAGAAATGCGTTATATGATGAATACTGATCGCGAATTATTTAATGAAGTAATATAAAGGATAAATGAGACGGCAGAGGTATCATTTGAACGAACAAACGATGCCAGCCGCGGTAACATTCTAATCGGCCTGGTTTGGTACAAAATGTGTATGCTGAGTTGTAAAAAGTTATAAAAACAAGGTAAAATGGGAACTTGTTCTGGTCACGAGAAATTGCCATTTTTTTAGATATTTTGAATCTTCTTTTTTAATATTGTAATTACCAGTAATTAATAATTATTATTGGGAGATGAATATTGTTAATATAATGATAATTAATTTTAATCTGTAAAGAAAGGTAATACGCCATAAGGAAGGTACATTACTTGAAAATATAATAGCAATGTTAGATATTTTATTGATATTTATTGATTATGCGCTGGAGTGGTTCTAGGGGGGAGGGGGGGGGGGGGTGAAAGGTAATAACGAAAAAATATGAAAATAAAATAATATCGTCAGAGATTTTAGAAACGGTGCACATGATGGACTAGGAACTAGCATTCAACGGATTTGCGGATCAATCATTTTACAGGACAAAGAAGATGCGGTTCTCGTTCGAGTAAAGCCTCATTAATCGTTACTTAAATAGAGAGAGAGAGAGAGAGAGAGAGAGAGAGAGAGCGAGAGAGAGAGAAAGAAAATGTAACCAAAATTATTATGGTATTTTGAAGTACGAGCGCAGAGAGTTTATAAACGTACTTCAGAATTCCCTTCGTGCGTCGCTCTACCCACGGTGATCGTTATAAAATGGACTATGTACTGTCTGGTTGTATGGCTACGCATAGATATAGTCATGTATGAAACATGCTGTATTTTCCAATTATTTTTTTATTTACATATTTCGTAAGATATGTGCTCCGAAGAGGAAAAAGAAAACAAAGTAGTTTTAACGGTTGTGCGTCTTTGAATATGAAAAAGAAACAACAAAGATTTAACATCATTTTCCTTTTTACCCCCGGTAAATTCAACGATTTACTTACATTCTCTCTGACATATACTCTGTATTTTTTAACACTGCTCCTCTGTATTTTTTAAACTGTTCGCGGAGTATATACGAGCTCCTTAGTATTACACATCCGCTCTCGTTATTATCATTACTATTAATTACCATTACTTATAATTCTATGGATAAAAAGCATAATACATCACCGAGTCACCGATCTTTAGGCACACGCAATATCGTTCTTTTTTTTCTATACTCACCCGAGCAGGCGCGACAAAGTCGAAATAATAATATACACGTCTATGTATATCGCTGGAGTAATATTTCGGTGAGAGGGCGAATATAAAGCGCAATCGTCAAATTATGACTTTTGCTCGACGACATGTCCACTGTTATCTGCCCGCTTTTAACTTTTTCCTTTTCCTTTACTGTTATTTTTTCTTCCGACAACTTCGGGAATCGTCACATCGAGCTCTCCTTTACGAATATGAGCTTTTTTCTCTTCGCATCTTTTGCATTAAATATACCTGTGAAAAGTTTTTAAGAGACTAAGGAATTCAAAATCGAAATATAAAACGCTTCTTAAAACGTGTGTAAAAAAAGTATATAATTACTCAAACTTTTAAAGAAAATGTAGAATCTTGAACGTCGTACTTGTTTACAAGAGAAAGAAGAAGAGAGGGAAAGAGAGAAAGATAATATTATGGGCAAATTTAAGACGGAACGAAAGGAAAATTGAAAAAAATTGTCTGTGATTATCAGTCATAATAATCTTTAGGTCGACATATTTTTTAGAGAATATTTTTTAGGAAATTACAAAATTTATGATATACCCCTATTATTGATACGATATTGGATCAGACATGCATTATGCTACGCATAATATTAAAGTGAAATTGAAACTGTAAAAGTTGCTAACTGTTTAATAGAGTTATGACTATAGTTGAGATCGATGGCTGTTGTAAAATATTCAGTGTTTGGACAAATAATTATTGACAACTATTTATAGCGACTAATTATCGAGGTATAATGATACTACATATTATATCGCATGTTGTAGTAGCGTTTTTAATCCCTCTTGCGTTTGCATTTATTCACGAGAAATATATTTAGTGATCCCAGAGAAAAGAATTGATTACGTAGGCGCTCATACGAGATCGATATTCGCGAGAAATAGAAAAAAAGGGGGAGAGAGAGAGAGAGAGAAATAAAGAGGCATAAATTTTGAAACGAAGAGAACCTATGGGAAAGCGAGGCACACGTGGCACATCCTTTTTCTGCGATTATCAATTTTTTATTATTATAAATCCACCTACTCACCGTAGAAAAGAAAAAAAAGAATCTTATGAAATAATCGTAATAATCTACATTTTAACCAGGAACGCTATGCCATTAACGCGCATAACGCTCATAGCCGCTTTCGTCACGACACATATACACACCGCGCGCGCGCGAGCGCGCGCGCACGCACACATCGGAGACATGCAGACACGTTTTGTAACTAAATGTTTTGTTAGCATTATATGAGAAATTAACGAAATAAAAGCAAAAACTGAAAATCCTATCGTACTTGCCGTTGCGTGTATGTGTGTATAGATAAATAATAAAATGAAAAGAACTCTACGATTTTTAATATCCGTAAGCAGAATCCGTGCGGGTGGCGAAAGAAGGGGAAGAGAGAAGAGAAGATACGTTCTTTTTCTCCGTCTTCTTTTCTTTTTTCTTGTTTCAGAGAACGCGCCTAGCGTAACCTCCGATGCGTTTCTTTTTTATCTTGCGAGAAATCAGTGCGCCCGCGCCATACTCGTTCTTTTTCTCGTCTTCTTTTACAAAAGAACAGACCAAACGGGAAGACAGAGAGAGAGAGAGAGAGAGAGAGAGAGAGAGAGAGAGAGAGAGAGAGAGACGTTAGACGAGGGAGAAAAAACTGCGAGAAAACTTCGAGACTATATCCTAAGAGTGGCGGGTAAAGGGTGGCTGCGAGGTGGTATTGCGAACGTGTATCTCGCTTTTAAATATCGCTAGCGTCGCCGCGCAATTAGTTTAACGCGCAAAGCGCCGATCTTATCTCTTTTGTTCGTTCCCACGAGTGTGACTGGCTCGACCGCAAACGATGAGCGAGCGACGACGCACGTGTGCCTAGTACGCTTCTTCTTTTTTCCAGTCGCGTGAGAATTTTTCTGCAATTTGAATACATATTCGGTGTACTACACACGCGCTGCACGCGCACCGCGGCGCCGCGTGCGTGCATCGACGTACGTGTACGCGAGAGAGAGCGCGCGCGCGCGCGCTTGCGTACGTATGTCGAGCGTCGATGATTCACCTCTCCTTCGTGATTAGAACGAAAAACCTTGTTTCTTCGAAAGTCGAGTTTCTACGCTTGCTTAACAGGAAACGCTTCTATTACGATGAGCAACAGTATTCGATAGTCGTGTGCGTTTGTCTGCCGCTGCTGTGCAGTATATACGTAGTATGCGTGTATATACATACGTTCACGGGAGCGCGCTTTCAAACGAACCAACCAATTTCGCGCGCATTCATTTTCCTTCTGTTCGCCCCCTCCCCCCTCTCTTACCCTGTCTTTCTATTAGATGTCAGGTTGCAGCTGCAAAAATGAAGCAATATTTATGAGAAACTCGACGATAGTATTGCGAACGATAAAATTATAGATTAATGGAATATAACGCAAGGAACTAACGCAACATACATTCTTTCGTATCGACTCCATTCGAGTTACCGATCGCGTTCCTGTTCGGGTCAAATCGGATACCATCGTCTCCCCGCGAGAATTCGTTTTTTGAAGCATTCTCTCGATCGTTCGATCCGCGCTCGCCTCATCGAGACATCGTTGAACCTGAAAATTACGAGAAAAGGGAAAATTAATTGTAGCGAGAGTAAATTTTAAACAATGTACATCAATGTCTAAGAATTTTCAAAAAGTAAAAGATACATGGATCACCATGAACGAGACATATGTCAACGGGTTAGAATACTTTTCGGATGTCGACCACATTTAAAAATCTTTCCATCTTACTGTATTCAAAATACGGCCCTGATTCAATGAGTAGCAACGTAATTACGCGCATTGACAAAAATCATTGGCAAACGGCACGAGAGCGTGCCGCATGCAGATTCATTTCATTAAGTAGCGGAAGAACTAGTAGAGAGTGAGGGAGGGGGGCCTACAAGTGTCATTCAAGCGAAGCCTGTGCGTGATCCGTGCCGCTTCTTTCACTACGCGACGATAAGTCAGCGATCACCGCGCCATCGATCTCGCGGTAACGAATGCCACCGATGAGATTCTAAAGAGAGAGAGAGAGAGAGAGAGAGAGAGAGAGAGAGAGAGAGAGAAAGAGAGGGAGGCCTATAGAGATAGTAAGAGAAACGCACCGAGATCGCGATTTCAATGCGCTCCGTAACGCTCCGACCACCTCTGACGCTTGGCATCAAACAACCTTTCCTATTCTTTCTACCGTACGGAGGCGTGTTCGTTACTCCCACTACCTTGTTCTTTCCACCCTCTCCTCGTTACTCGGTGCCCCTCTTCACCTCCTAACCATCCCCCCCCCCCTAGCCCAGGAACCACTCCTCCCACCTCACCCGGCGACAAGCATTCCAGGAACCATGGACTCTACGCCGCTTTTCTCTTTCCTTCTTGTTCCTATGAAGCGCGCACGACGCGAAAGTTTAAAGCACTCTTCCTCTTCTCCATCCACCTTAACCCCCATTCCCCCCGTTCGGCTCCTCTCTCGTCATCATCATCATCGTCATAGCGCTCTTCTCCCCAGCAACGAGAAGGAGGTTTTTCCTCTCCTTTCTATTCCCCTCCCCATCCTCGCTCCCCTTATTACTCCTTCTTTCGATTGACGTATACACGTATCTCACTTCGTATTTCTCTCACACAACCGGTGAACGACGAGGTGTTAGTCACTTCAAGGACGTTGCTGTAATTGGGATAGGTCGGATAGACGCGTCGCGGTTGGGGCGGGCTGCACCGGAGGAGACGTAAGGTACGGAGAGATAAAGAAAGAGAGAGAGGGAGAATAAGAGAGCGAAAGAGATACGGAGAGAGAAAGAAAGAGTAAGATAGATAGATAGATAGAGAGAGAGAGTGTGAGAAGGCGGTAGGGAGGAAAGGAGAAGGAAAGAACGAGTCGAGTGGGTGGGAGGAAAAGTTGATAGGTGGGGTGGGGATGGAGAAAGAGCGAGCGAGCGAGAGAAAAAGAAAGGCTGTGTGCGTTTCTGTAAATGGCGGCTGGCCGGGCGTCGCGCGTCACAGCTGTTTCTGTCTCTCTTCTTCGTGTCTTTCTCTCGGTCAACCGCGCGCGCGTTAGTCGCAGCCGAGCGAGCAAGGTCTCCGGTAGTGCCGAAGAGCGTGGAGATTGTGCGCGCGCGCGGTGACAGAGAAGGTATATACGCGAGTCGCTGCCGGTACACTTCGAAGAAGGAGTGTGCTCTCTTCCGTGCTTCTTGTTTTGTGTGTGCTCTGTGTGTGTGTGTGTGTGTGTGTGTGTGTGTGTGTGTGCGCGCGCGCGTGCATGTGTGCGATCGTGCGTGCTCGAAAGAAAGAAAGAGAGAGAACTTTACGCACGCACGTGCCCGATCGTCTCCCTCTTCTCGTTCGTTCTCCAAAGTGTCTAGTAGTGCCAATCGTCGATCTCTCCACGGAGGATCTCGAGTGTCGAGCAACATGGAGGAAGGTGCGGTGGTTCTTCGATAGTGCTTTCAGCGATAGGCTAGAGGAGTAAGCGGTGCGACAGCAGCGCCACAGGAGGAGAAGGATCGTCGTGTTAGCCTCTTTCTATTTTGCCCTCTCTCTCTCTTTTACTCTTTCTCTCCTTGCCTCTCTCTCTGTCTTTCTCTTCCACATATACACCTTCCTCTCTCGTTTCTAACTATCTTTCTCCTTTCCTCTCCTTCTTTCTCTCTCTCTCTCTCTCACACTCTTTCTCCAGCTCTATCCTCTTATGTACCGCTTTCTCCTCTACGCCCGCACGCACTTGCTTTTTCGTTCTCGCCTTTGTTCGATGCGAAGCATATCCGCCACCGCCACCCCCGTCGCAACCACCACCGTCGCCACGTACACGAACGAATCGCAGGTAAAGAACGATTAATTGACCGTCGTTGCCACGCTCGTTTTGCGTATGGTAGAAGGAAAAGAAAGGATAATGGAACAGCGGTAGTGAAGGGAGAGACCAAAAATGAGATCGACGGAGTCTGTGAGTAAGAAAGAGAGAGAGAGAGAACGCGAATTTCTCGCTATACACTGTTCACGCTCTTCTACGAACGTATGTCCTCCTCCCCTTTCTTATCCTCTCTCTCTCTCTCTCTCTCTTTCTTTCTCTACTTCTTCGCTCCTGGTCTCCCTTCTATCTCTCCCTTCTTCCGTGTGAAAGCTACCGAGGAAGAGTGCGAGCGAGGTTAGAAACTTATCTGACTCTCGAGCAAAGACGTAAGAGCGAATACAATTAGATGCCTCTCGACGCTACTCCCAAACGCAACGTAGATAAAACCGAGCTGGTTACTACGTGCGCGCGCGTGTGTGCGAATAAGAAGGGAGATATTAGAGATCCATTTTATCCGTCTGGTGTCCCGGAAATAGGTACCGACGTCGAGAGACGTCGGGGATAGGGAATCGAACGAGTTGCCAAGTACGGTGGTTCTTTTCAATAATTCTCGGTCCCGTCCTTACTCCGAATTAGCATTGATCGACACGATTCCGTTTAAATCTACCGCGCTTATACCTAACCATCTTCGATATATTTCGTTACGTAGAAACTGGGTTCGAGGGACAGAACGAAAGATGATCTCTTTAGACGTAGCCCGCGCGCGTAATTCAAATTCGTGATTGCGAATGAAAACGTTCGTTTCGATGGAATATCGAAAACTTATCGATACTATGTATAAAAGTACGTGAGTCGGAGCACGTTGTCTGATCCGATTGACCGGACTCTGAAGAAAGTACTATTTATTTTAGGTTGAGAACAAATGTTTGAGAAACGCTAAGAAAATGATATAATTTATTAAATATTATCAATAACAATTCCTTTAAAAATAGAATAAAACGCAAGTTGATTTACTTAGCGATTATTATTGGGATAAGAAATCTATCATTAATTCATCGAAACGAGTGTCACTCTCGTCAGAGATCTGACTCATGCAAAGTGACGTTGGAGTTAAACTTTTCTCAAAGGCGAAATGTCTAAAAGCAAAATAGGACATTACTCTATTATTTTAATCGATCGATCGTCGGTCAATCGAATAAGAAACTCTACTTCCCATCGGGTTATCAGTCGTATATTAAAAGAACGTTGGTACGGCGTGATCGAATGAGGAAGAGAAAGAAAAGAATGACAGGGAAAGGGTGGGGGAAAGATAGATAGAGAGAGAGAGAGAGAGAGAGGGAGAATACGACAGAAAATAGCGCAGACTCCGCATTCGATCCCGAGTATCGGATAATTCGGCCGGAAGACGGCCCTGGTGATAGAGCCGCTATTACCCAGGCCCAACGACGAACATCGTCGGCCCTGTGTACCACCTATAATACGGCAACCTCTCTTGACGTGCACTTCAGGTTGGAGGTCCGTTGCGCCGCCGTCGTCGTCGCGAGGAGAGGACGAGCGTGTATGGACTCGTTACGCTACGCATTCGTAGCGACTGTCAAGTAAAAGCGAGAGAACCGAGAGTGCGAAAATCGACGCGTGTCGTTCGCCGGTGTGTATGTGTCGTCAGCAGCGATCTTTCGTCCGTCGGCATTCCCGTCGGGTGCGCGGGGACGCGCGCGCGCACGCCAGCGCCCGCGTGTCTACCCTGTACGCGTATGCACGTCGCGTATACGCGCGCCCGACTGGATAGCTGGTGGAGTGAACTAGGTGGAGCGAAGGGGGAGGGGGTGGTCTCGAAGAGAAGGGAGAAAGACCGAGCGAACGAGAGAGGGAAAGATAGATAGAGATGGTAGCGAGTGACGAGGAGGAGAACGTAGATGCGCGCGCGCGCGCGCGATCGCTCGGTTGTACGAGCTGCCGAAGTGTAAAGCGGTTCAGTTGAGCAACCAAGAGGTCCGAGACTTGTACGTATCGTCGTTGTGCGACAGGCAAGAAAGGAGGAAGGAATGAATGGGAGGGGGAGAACGTGAACGAGGCGTCGCGCAGCGACTACGACGACGACGACGACTACGAGGAGGACGACGACGGCGGCGACGACGAGGAGGAGAGACCAAGCGCGTATAGCGGTGTATAAAAAGAAAGATGTCAATAATTCGTAGGTGGTATGCTCGTGATTCACGTTTCTCGCGCACACTGCGTGCTGCTGCCTGCCTGCTAAATTGAATCTGCGAAAAGTGTGTGGAATCGCGAGCGACCGTCTCCCCTCTCCTCCGTATTCTCTCTCGCGCTTCCGATCGTCCTACCGGTGTGGCGTTGCGTTAATACGTATGTATACGACGGTAATATATCGAGGGACTGCCGTTCTTTTCGTACTCGTGGGTAGATATTCGACTAAAAGTGGAAAATCGTGCTCGGTCTTTGGAGTTAAAGAAGAATAAAGGAAGCGGGGACACGGTGTGCGCGCTGCTCGTACTTCCCTGCGAAGCCGATAATTGCCTCGGAATTTACCAGTTCTGGGTATATCGCTCGTTCGTTAGTTCGGTCTTCTCTTGTTAGACCCTGCCATTCGTTCTCGCGTTGCTCTCGTTCACCGCGTTCTCGACTCTACTCTTTTATGCAAAAAAAGAGAGACATCGAAGATGGTTAGTGATCGAGTGAGACGGAATGGCCGAAACTGGCGCCTAGGAAGGAGGACGTCGCCGTAGTGACAGATTACGGCGACGAGGACGACGACGATCGAGACGAGGAAGACGACGGTGGCAACGGTGATCACAAGACACCCTGTATCCAAGAGAGTCTCGCGTTTTGCGTGAACTCGCTCTCTCGGTGCTCTGCATATATAGGTGCGTGTGTGTGTGTGTGTTTGTGGGTTTGTATGAGTGTTATTCTTTCGTGGCACGCTCGCGCGCATAGAGAAAGAAACGCACATACATAGATACGTATAAACGGAGTTGTGTCTCTTTCCGTGTACGTACGAACGCGTTTCCGCGCGTGTGTGTGTGTGTGCGCGCGTGCGCGTGTAAACGTGCACGTGCGCACGAGCTTTTATAATGTGTCAGTGACTCCCGTGCCCGTGGTAAAAGCAAGCGAAGTAATTCGTCCTTGCTACGAGTATCCACTACCTCTACTCTAGGAGTCAGTATACGCCGCCTATAGCTTCTATTTATACGACGACCATACGCGTCTCGCACTTTCCTCGTCGCCCACCTCTCTCTCTCTCCCTCACCTCCTAACCCCTCATCCCCCGCCACCTTCTTGCTTCCCCCTTCTCACCCTCTCTCTCTCTCTCTCTCGGGATCTCACTCACAACCTTTCGCTCCCACCTTCTCCTCTTACATTGACTCTCGTCGTCCCACCAGTTTCCCCTTTCGTGTCGCTATCCCCTCTACTCCGTGCATCGTCGCTCTTGTCTCTTTCACTCTCTCTCCCTCCCTCCCTCTCTCTCTCTCTCTCTCTTTCTCTCTTTCTTTCTTTCTCTTACACACAAGTTCGAAGCGCGCTATTCACGAGCGTCCGGCCGGCGGCAACCTACCGACCGAACAGATCCGACTCTCCGCTCGGCTTGACTCGACTCGTAGCAGAAAAGAGATGGCCGGTGCACGGTGAATCGTGTCACGCGTACACCCTCGTATACTCGTACTAGCGTATGCGCGGAATGTGCCACTGGGAACACAATGGATTTATTGTGTTAGTGAATAATAATAGTAACGCTCTGCGCCGTGTCCATCGTCGCTACCGCCACCGCCGCAAACAACCACGACAGCGACGACAATCCGCGAACGAGCTAAGATTTCTTCCGACGATTACACCGCGACGATGACGATCGTGACGAAAAACGGGCTATGGCAATATACGACGATGACCGAGGGAAGAACGTGCGCGCATGATTTTACTCACGAGTAAAGATGGAGCTGCTAGACCGCGGTACGCGCTTCATCACCGAGATACTCGCCGCTGCGGATTCTTGCCATCGTATTTCCGACTATCGGTGTCTGCCGCGACGACGAATAAAATCAAAGCTGCGTTTCTCCTATCGCACGTTGCATAGCTTCCCGTCTTTTTCTCTCTTTTCGTTTCACGCGCCCACACAGAGAGACGCGCGCGCGTACCACACGCATACTTTGACAATCTTCCTCTTTCGCTCTTGTCTCTTTCTCTTTTCTTAGCCATCCAGTTTCTCTCCATTTTGTCGTTTCCCTTCCTCGCGTCGCATTCATCGTACACCTCGTGCTTCCTCCGATACACGATTCTCTCTCTCTCTCTCTCTCTCTCTCTCTCTCTCTCTCTCTCCTCTACTCGAGATTCTAGCCTTCGTATAGTTCTACGGACCCTTGACCGCGCGAAATTCGATGCTGTCGTTGCCGCTCCGTTGGTTGGGTTAAATGTTCCCGTTCATGATCTCTCGTCTTTAGAGAGATCGGGCATTGCTAGTGCATTCGTAGTACACGTAATGATTGTTTAGTAACTCCTTTCTCTCTCTCTCTCTCATTCGACCTCTTCTTGCAATCAACGAAAGTCTTCGATGGAAGAATTCACACGAGTTTACCGGTGCTTTTTTCAGCAAGATGATATGACCTGTGCAACGCGGGATTAGGCTACGATTCGAAGACTATCGTCCAACGATAGATCTCTTCATGGTGCCAATTCTAGTAAGTTCTAGTCATTTTTAATATCGAAAGTGTGTACCGTACTCCACCTATCGTACATTTCTACGGATAAATCAATGCTTCTAGATCCAGTTTAGTGATGTATACCTTAATTAGAATGTTAAATGGAGTAACTAAAATCGATTCTCGATTGGCCAAGCGAGAAATCTATTCCCATTCTTCTCGTCTTCGTCGATGTCGTCGTTCGTTAATTAACGAAATCGTACGCGCCGATCGCTTCCCTTATTTCGAAAGAACCGCCACGAATAGAGATCGCGTATATACATTTGCGATATATGCACATATATGTGTTCGTGTCTGCATATATATACATATATATATATATATATATATATATATATGTGCACACAGTGTGTCGCGATAGCACGAATTGTACGGAATTGACTGACCCGCGGTAGTCCGCGATACAGTCGATAAATTGCGATAGACGGACGATAAACTTGTATCAATTTATGAACTTCCTTTCCTCTTCCAACCCAGACCGGATCGACCCCCCATTCCCTCCCTTTCCTTTTACTTCATCTTCGAAAAAGGGAAATATATGGAACGTACTGTCCGTATCACGTGACCTAACCAATAAAAAATTAGTAGCTCGGACATTTCTATTTCTTTCGCAAACTTCCAATTTTATTTCCCATCCCGCATCACTTTCAAAATTGATTTGCAAGCTCGTTGCGATATCCTTTTTTTTTGTTCTTTATTTAAAATAAAGATAAAACTCGTAAAATACGTGAAAAATCGTCACGTTATGGATTAACGTTAAATATTTCTTACGATTCGGCGAAACAGTGGCGCGAAGTTTTAAATCGAGTGTCGCGGTAGCCCAAAGAGATAAGCAGCGTCGTGCCACGGCGCGTCTTAACGTGTCTTAACGCGTTGTTTCATGCATGTTCCTTCGCGCGAATCGTTCTCCTCTCGTCATCGGCGCGATCTACGAATATTTCTCAGTTGGGTTCGTTGATCCGCGTCACCGTGCTTTGTGATTCGTATCGCTCTCTCTCTCTCTCTCTCTCTCTCTCTCTCTCTCTCTCTCACGCTACTCGCTCGCTTACTCACTCGTTTGCTGGCTCTCACCGTCTGTCTCTGTTTTTTTTCTTCTCTTCGTCCCCCTACTCCAATATCGTCCATCTCACGATTCCTTCTCATCATAAACGACCGTGGCAACGACTGTTCTTTGCTCATCCGCAGCCGTATTGGGCGATAATAACGCATCCGATAAGTAAAAGCGGTGGTGGCAGCAGGTTTTACGAGGGAGAGAAAGAGCAACTTTATCTTCCTTGAAGATTTTTGTACGAAGCAACGCGCAATCGTGTTGTGTAACCTTTGTGTTTAATCTTACGCGTTTATACGCGCCGTTGCATCGGCTTACCTAAACGCTTACGAGGCAACTTGCAATAGATTTAGAAATATTGCCGGCTACCGATCAATTCTTGGTTTATATGTTACGGTCAATGTGTTTAATGTTTACATTTTGTAAAATGACCGGGCATTGTACAGAATTTGTTTAAATTGATCAACATCTGCACTAAACCAAATACCAAAGGAAGGAGGAGGCTTCTCGGATACTATTTAGTGAGCAAATACATCTTTTTTCTAAATTGTATAGAACGCCCAAGTTTTGGACAATATGTATGATACCTCTATTTTAAACCACCTTTCTGCTCGCAACAAAAGACACACGCCCACTCAAACTATTTTATTTTCAAGATAGGAGATAAGAGTTGAAAATAAAGTGGTTCGGTTGGAGGTGTGTCTTATATTGCGAGCAGAAAGGTGCTTTAAAATAAAGGTATTATAAACATTGCCCAATAAAACTGGACATTCTATAGAACGCCTCGGTCATTTAACAAAATGTCAACGTTAAACATATTGACCGTAACGTATGCAACGATTCGTGCTCGAACATACTTTTCCGTGTAGATTTTGGACACGTTGCTGTCTGCGAGATTGCTCGCACGAGCATTCACCTCTTATCTCGACGAAGCTCGTGCTTTTAATGGGAACTTCTAGTATATATCGCTAAAATCGTGGAAACACGAAATAGTTCGTCCGTGATGAATTCCTAGAAGAAAAGAAAAAAAGAGACAGAATTCGATTGAAAAATTGTTGTACAACGATGTGTGCGTCCACGCGATTCGTAAAAACCATATATACATAGTAATATTTCTCGTGTTACCGTAAATGACACATCGCGGGTATTATACGATCGCTTTCGTGGAAGCGCCACGATTGAGTTAGACGGGCGAACGACGATTATAATTCGTGTGTGCCCGTTGAATCGTATTAACTTCTTTCAAGTGCGACTCCCGCGTCGCGTTAGGACTACGACTTTTATCTATTTTCTTCTTCGACGATAATAAGTAAAATTCGTTTACAATTTACGATCGCAATGGTTGTAAGCATATAAATGATACGAGAGCAACCGACGAGATTCGTTATTACAACCAAGACGTTTCGATAAACTAAGACCAAGACAGCTGATGTAAAAAAAAAGGGAAATTAATATCCGTTACATAGGTCACGGTAAACTGCATCATTATGCTCAATAATTCGTGAGATATTGTGCTCGTGTTTATTGATTTAGTATTTATCATTATTTTTTGGTCTTTCTCTCTTGTTCTCTCTTTCGTGTCAATTTTTATCCGATGATGATGATTAAAAGAAATTTACACTTTCGACGCGAGCGAGCGAATTTTTAGTCGCTACGTGCGAATTCGACGATGAACGCGGAAGGAGTTAAAGCAATTTTCTTGGAAATCGACGTGACCATCCAGCGAGTTTCGCTTCTCACTTCTTTTTTTTTTTTTATCGTGTCTTCCCTTATCAGTTATCACGGTGTTCGAAACACGATGTCGTTTCCTCGTTCCGAAACGGTACCTTTAAAGTATCCACTTCAATCGACTTCTTAATTAAGCCATCAGAATTACGATCGTTAACTTGCGTAATCGATTCGTTTAACAATCGGTAAGATCGAGACTCGCGTTAGACCGCATTTCTTTTATTACGCCGGGTGATTCTGGTTCTCGCTTAGCTAACAAGATAGAAAGAGACAGGAGCATATTAGAAACAGCGTTGTAATCGTTATAAGCATATTGTATAGCGTTCGTTTAACGTACGAAAAATTTTTGTCATTTTATTTGCGTACGCGTGCGTAATTACGTCTACCCAGTCAGAGTCGAGTCGTTTAAGCATTTCAGTCGACCGATGAATGATTCGACCAATATTTGCAGTAATATGTAAGCGATACATATGTATGCGTATAGGTGTTATGCACGCGTATATCCCAACTCTCTCTCTCTCTCTCTCTCTCTTTACAAACTAAGCTGGCTGAACTGTGTCGTAACCGGTGTCGCGTTTATAGACGACTACTTATATACCTTCGTACAGTTTATGTCATAGGTAAACTTGAAAATCGTGTAGAACCGTGCCTTTGTAGCCTTTTTTTTTTTTTTTTTTTTTTTCTAACGACCATACGATCTCCGAACTTTACTGAAAATAAAACGTTCTCTCTTATATACCAGAGACCCAAGAGCACGATCCGTTTTAAAGGAATCTCAACTCCGCCACGCTCCTGCCGTGGTATATTTTCGCTATTGCTTTCGTTTTCCACTCCGCGACGATAATGCCTTCGTCGTTCTCCTTTTTGGAGACTTTATCATTGATTTTCTTCCTTGCACGGATATATAACCTAACTCGTATTCCTTCCAAAAAGAAAGAAAGAGGAGGAAAACGAGTTGGTCTCTCCTTTCATTTTTTCGTCGCTCAATCCTGACCCTGCTGCCTTTGTAGCCTACCTCCACGACCTCCGCGACATCGTAATAAATATTGAACTCGTGTACACAAGCGCGCCCCTATACTCCCACGATCGACATATACACGCTCACATATATAAAACGTCTTTAATACGAACAGCTGGTCGTTTACTGCCGGTGTGCGCCCGCGCACGCCACCACGTAGCGTAGGCACTCCGCTTACGCGCTATACACATACCTGTATATATATATATATATATATATATATATATATATAAGTGTGTTCATATATATAGTATGTAGACGTTATATGCACCGTCGTCTTATAGTACGCATCGCGTGTAAAGAATGGACGTAACTTCGCTCGATTCGCGACGTGAATCGCGAACGATGAAGTTATACACCGAAGAAGTTACTATCGAGAATTTTCAACGAGTTCCTTTCGCTATACCATCGTCATTCATCGTTCTCGCGTCGACTTACGATTTCGATATCGACATCTTTAAATTTAACCCTCTTTAATCGAAAGCTTTTGTTTCGGCCGATAAGCTACGCGGAAGGGGGGGGGGGTATGGAAAAAGGAAATAATCTTTAGATGCGTTATTTATATGGAAATATGATTCTTGGTGAACCTTTGAAGAAACCTAAAGCTTCGAAGGTTTAGATCTCTTTTACAAAGTTGTAAAATCAACATTTTGAGAAACTGTTTAACCGTAATATTGATTTCGGATATGACTCGTTTATTAAAAATTATTATTGTTATACGATTGGGCTAATATCTTAGTTTCGTATTCAATTACCTTACATTCTTACGACGTTTTTTCGTAGTACTCGTGTTTGAAAGAATATTTTGAAAAAAATTAAGAACTCTCTAGGTTAGAGAGTTCTAGTATTTTTTAAAAGGTCACCTAGAAACACATTTTGATATAAGCGATATACCAGTAGAGTGTTTTTACTTTCGATCTTTTCTTTGTCAAAGTAAATTATATAATAGGTCGATGGTAAACATCAACACGTTGCGACTGTCACGAGGGTCATCGGTGACCGGCATTTCATTTTGCAGATTTCTTTTGAGACACGTCCATCGACCGATATCTTCGAGCTGACGACTATTAGCGATAAGAGGAGTAAATCCTTCCATATCGTCATTCTTAAAAAAGATCATCGCTAAAGGTATTAGGTGAGCGTATCGATCGATGCAAAATTGGCACGGGACGGTAAAAGCGTTACAAATGGCGGTATATGGATTATCGAGAAAATTTCATTTAATAAACCTTACACGCGTGTATCGCAGAACAAAGCGATCGTCTTGTTTTTGGCCTGTCGTAACGAAGCGCGACAGCTCGCGCCCGATGTTTTAAGGAAATGAAATCGGAAAATAAAAACATAGACGTACGGTACGACGTTATCTCGAAAGTTACAATGTATTACAGGGGATTACACAAAGAATCATCTGCAAAGTGAAAGAAGAGAAAGAGATTCGAATATCGCGATTGCTTATCTCCCTTCTCAATTTTCTTTCCTTCTTCCTCTTCTCGATTACTTTCGTCCATTTCCGTTGGATCACCGCGTTCGATCTCGAATGATTCCTAGCCTAGTCGTCGGCGATGAACGTGCCCTAAATATTAATCGGATGTGCTTGTTTCTAAGCGGCCCCCCACCCTCCCCTTCCCGAAGGCTCACCTCCCGATTACACACCGCGCTGGCCTCTCTCGAATGTTACATGAGAGAAAGAGAAAGAGGGAGAGAGAGAACGACAGAGAAAGAGAAACATCGAAGCTCGTGCGTGTGCGCATACGATGCAACTCAATGTCCTCCCTACGCGCGCAGTTTCATGCGCACTTGCCTCGTACGAGTAGTATGACGTCACGCGGTAGAATGGGGGTATATAACGCGTGCCTCTCGAACGCGTCAGTCCGTTGATCTGTTGCGAGAAGAATACGATCGAGCTGGTTGAAATTCGAAAGGGTTTTCTCCTTCGAGATCAGGGGCAGGTATCGAGGATCATCTTTGTCGTTTTTCAGTAAGAATTAAAAAAAAGCTTTCGGGTTTAGGGATTAGAGTTACTTCGTTCGGTCTTTTCTTTCATCCATACCAGATCGTACTCTTATCACCGTAGGAAAGATAATGAGCGTTACGTTTTTTTCTCACTTCAAAGTTTATCATCTTTCTAACGATAGTCTCTACATCTCCGTGAGATGTCATTCCGCATATAAATACACGTGGGCACGTGCCGGTCGAGCATGCACTTCTCGCAACCTGCAGCCACGGATACGTGTGTATATTAATATAACTTTAAAGGGCAGTGTCGCATCGTCGCGAGCCTGGAAATTTAATCGATTATTTATTCAAGCGAGCTTAACGACGTATCTTCTCCCCTCTCTCTCTCTCTCTCTCTCTCTCTCTCTCTCTCTCGCTCTCTCTCTCTCTCTCTCTCTCTCTTCTCATCTTACCACGTTTGCTCCGTTTTATCCAGACAACTACGGTGGCCATATGGTGTCGCGTTAAAGCGTTCGGTCGGGTTTATCTAAAGATACATTTTTTTAGATTGGAAACAAAAAGACAAGACGAAAGTAGGCATAACAATGAAAGTAAGAGAAAGGTAGATAGAGGAAAAGAAAGAAAAAAGGTGCCTTTGAAGTGGCGATCGTAGAACGAAACCGATCGCGACGAGGGTTGGTGAGAAACAGCGAAACCATGCGGAACGGCATCAAACGGTGAAGGTGTCTCAAACATGGGGTGCTACACCTTTTATATAGACGGATGAATGAACGAAGATGTTCACAATCGTTTTAAAGTATGACCCACGCCCTTCTACCTGCTAACATAACACGCGTTCTTTCTCGCTCTAGGAGAGTACACCTCTTGGTACATTTGATTTATGCCCCGACTCGATGACATCCACCCTGCTGGATTACGGTCCTTCATTGTCATCTGAGTATTTCCTGATCCGGTCTGAGGAATTACGTTTGGACGACCGTCGAAATAAAAACTCTAAATAGTGAACTCTGCAGGGTGGATAGGCGAGCGAGAGGGACAGGTATCAGTTTAAAAGTAATTGAGACCAAGCCAAGGGATCGCTACGGAGACCTATCGAAAGAACAATGCATCCGCTGATGTCGGCGGTCAAGGAATCATCCTCTCCTCTCTCTCTCTCTCCCTCTCCCTTTTCTTTCTTTGCATTCGTGAAAGCGATACGACGAGTCCAGCCCCCTTCGAGTTGGCACTCCCAAGCCATTTACAAACTTACCGAGTTCCTTACCTGAACGAAACGATACTATAACTTTTCAAGAACGGTATATTACATGGCGAAGAGGGTAAGTCTCCGGTCGTCGTTCATGGTAAAATTCTCAAGGAAAAACGACACCTGCATACGAGAGACGATGCCACGCTAATTTCGTACGCTTCGTGGATACTTGAAAGCAGTTGTCACGACGCGTGTCGAAAAACGGACGTATTGATAAACGGATCGAAGGTGCACGAGGGGTCAATATACCGTGAACCAGTGCTACGATCGGAGATGGTTATTAATAGCTGGCAAATTGGATCGCTCGCGTAATGATTCGCCGCGGTGTGACATGTGTGATTCGTCAAAAAATCGTATTTAAATAGACCGCCGTCATATTTATGGAATGACATTTTACCTGCACCGAGATAGATAACAATTCAATTTGATGATATAAAAATTTCTCTGCTTTCTTCTTCTATCTTTCACTCGTTTCGAATCTTTTTTGCCGTATTCTACTCTCATTATTCTTCGGTGTAATCGTTAAAAGATGTAAAATTGTTGAGAACGTTATACCGAACATGTTAAACGTTGTAAAACGAACATTCTCGTTATTTATACGCGTTCTAGTTCACGCCGTGAAATGCATTCTCTAATTCGGTTTATCAATGCGTCTCGAAAGATACCTAATTACCAAAGAAGACCCGTATTTTGAGAATATCAAGTGACCTCGAGGTGTAACCTGATACGTAGCCACCGATATATCGATGAAAAGGAAAGCGCGTCGTTGTTGTAACGGTGTAATTGAAATTGACTTTAACAGGGGGCAGGAGCGTTGTAACGTTGTCGTTTTAAAATTCTTATCGAGAATTTTCGGCAAATTCGAAATGGCAGAGTTCATTCATAAAAGAAAAAGATTTTCGTATTGTCGTTTTCCTTTCGTTTGATCGGCGCGTCGAACGGAACGCGCGCACGACGCACACGTGCTTCGTGTTGCCAAGCGTGTAAGTGATAAAGAGAGAAAGAGAGAAAAAGAGGGAGAAAGAGAGGGTGGAGGGGGCGACGACGACGATTCTTCGTTGAGAGAATAGGAAGAGGTATGTACGATCGTCGTCTTCGTCGTCGGTGCCGCGCGGTAACGCGAGCGCGCGCAAATTCGAAAGCAAAGATTACGACGATGGCGAAGAAACAAACGAACGGCGTCGGTGTAGCACGGCCAGGTTCCGAATAATTTTCGTCTATTACAACACGCGTAAACGAGCCGACGAATGGTTTTCCGTGTATATATGTGTGTTACGTGGATACTTGCTACGCGCGCGCTATGGGACGGCTCGTTCGAGGAAAAAAGATAGAGTGAGAGGGAGGAGTTGAACGGGGTGGGAGAAAAAGAGAAATGAGAGAGAGAGAGAGAGAGAGAGAATGAACGTGAAAAGGGTGGGAGAGAGAGAAAGAGTGGGGGCGCGAAAGCGAAGAAGGACGCGATACAATGGCGAAGAATCTCGGGGAGGGTAGGACGATGGGTAAGGCGAGCCGAGCCAAGCGATTCGAGACGCGGCACGGGACAAGGGAGGGCAAAGGCAAGGCAAACACCGTGAGTCAGAGCCAAAGTAGGAAGTTAGCCAGGTTAGTGCATTCCCCTCTTAATCCTTTCGGCACATCGATGAACTACTAGTCTTCTATTGTTTTTTTCTTTTTCGTAAATCATTTTCTACCTTTCTCTCTCTTTCTCTCTCTCTCTCTCTCTCTCTCTCTCTTTTGTTGCCTTTTCAAACACGCTCCGTTCGACTCGTTGTCGTTCACCGTGTGACATTGGGATGCTGCTAGGTAGGAATCTTCAAAGTGTCCGTAACTACCTCTCTATTTTCGATTCTCATCGGCCCTTGTATTATCTCGTCCATTGGTTTACGCTTCGATCTTACTTGAATGAAATCTACATTCTCCTATAAACGAACGGATCGAGCCACGAGATGAAAGCGATACCATTTACACGTACCTCGCGTTCCGGATGGTCTCTTCGCGGTCCACGCTCGATATCGTCCTTTCTCGCGATATATATATATATATATATATATATATATCGATAAGTATCTAAATCCTTATTGTATCTCGATCTTTATCTTTTTCGATCATCATATCTCTCTTCTCTTCTTTCTTCTTTTCTTCTTCTCCCTTTATCTACGTTGTTTGTTTTTTATGCGAATTACCTACTTTCAAGATTGCGCCTACATTGTAATAAAACGTGAAAAAGTATGTTCCGTAATATCCCGATAATGCGATTTAGTCATGAATAGGTTATGTTCACGA
Organism: Ancistrocerus nigricornis; assembly: GCA_916049575.1. Classification (NCBI taxonomy): domain Eukaryota; kingdom Metazoa; phylum Arthropoda; class Insecta; order Hymenoptera; family Vespidae; genus Ancistrocerus; species Ancistrocerus nigricornis. Next base: position 165,746 of record OU696668.1, read on the forward strand.
TGCGCCAATAAATAGTATACTCCCAGCCTTCTACTATGAGCGTGAATCGTGCGTGGGTGTACTCACCGTCGTCGACCGTGCGAAACGACCTGCTCTCTTTTTCTTCGAAAGTGTATTTCTCAAATCCACGGTGTGCGGTAAGCACCCACGTTCCGTTTCGTTGCCAATAGACGAAAGCAAATGAAAAACGAATGTAAACTTTGTATCCCCTTCATTTTCTTCAATCTCACAGTATATTTAAACTCGTTCCCGCGCCGAAACTGATTTTAATCTGACGGAGGTTACATGGAAAAGAAAAGAAGGACGTAAGGAGGCAAGAGAAAAGCCAGCGTATGTTTAATATCGTTAATACGTATGGGTGGGTTCGAGCGAATTCATTTGAAAACGATGAATACTCGCACACTAATCAGAAGGCAATTCAACATTGATAAGAAGCTTTTATTTTTACGATGGACACGTGGATTGGTCGAATATGTGCTACATTACGTGTCCTTCGTCATTTTTACTTTTATCATATAGATGTTTTGCGCTTTAAATCGTACATGATCGTTGTAAAGAAAAAAAGGAGGAAGTGTATTTCCCGTTTCCGATAACAATTATATTTATTACAATTAACTATATCTCCTTATTCTTAGGAGAACTAGCCCCTGCGAAATAATATCTTGCGTCTAATGCTTCAAATAGGGTGGGCCCGATCACCCAAAATATTTTACTACTTACTGGCTCTGTCCTGCACGACAATGTTAAATGAGTTGCTGGCGGTCCCAGTCTCGCGCAATACTTCGGGTGTTTTCGACTCTGCCGATCGTATCCGAACAATGCACATGCAAGCGTGATTCGTACTACTGTCAGCTAGCTTCTTTGTCCGACGAGCCGTCTGACACATCGCAAGATATCGTAAAGTCTTCATTTTACTAGTGCATATCCATGGATATTTTGACCATTTCTTTTGAACTTTATGGGTATTATGAAATTTAACTAAGATTAGGACAATAAATTAGCCTTTGCTCTCACGCTTATAGAAATTTATAAAAACTTTTAGAGCAATTTGAAACCTCAAACAAGATTAATTTGCCTTTTGCTTAGAAAAGATTTAAGATTTCATGAATGGAAATATTTTATTTTTTAGAAATACAGAATATAATTTAAGATATCTTGTTTTATCATTAAAATTATTACATTAGATTATAATATAATATAAGGAATATAATATAAACATGTTAATAATTCTAATTTTTATATATCTTTTTTTATTTAGGACATTTTATTAGAGCTTCGAAATAGTTCAAGAAGATACAAGTGTTTATCTAAGAAGAGAACTTTCGGAGGAGGATGCTTGGCAGTTGGGGTTGGGAAGAAGTATTGGAGTTGGGAGAGGGAACAACACCCCTGTTACAAAACTGTCAGAGAAGAGAAAGTCCAGATTCGACGCATCCTGTTCCAGATAGCCGGGTGCTGAGGTATGCTCCCAGCCGATGTCACCCCCCCGCCAGCATCAATTCGTCACAGTACAGCTTGCAGCCTCCTCTCGACTGTACAGACTGTAAGTAGTAAACAAGTGTTATCGGGTTATCGAGTAGAGGGTTATTCGTTTGCTGATACTTGAGTCTTATTTAGGCATATAAATTGTTATTTATAAGGCATTACTTGTTATTTATAGAGCAGCGTGAGGTGGCAAAAATGCTGACTGCTCATTCTGAGATGCATGAAAAACGAGGTCCTTTAGGAGGTGGACAATATGGAGCAGGCGGGGGTGGTGGCACTTCGATTGAAGAAAAATGTATTCAAGAACAACCACCCCCGCCTCCTGCTCCTCCGCAACGGGATCCCTCGGATCCAACCATTAGTGCTAAAAAACTTCCAAAGAAACGAAAATTTGATCCATCGGAACTCGAAGAAATGGATAAATGTAGTAATGTAACAAGCAACGTTAGTAATATGATGAATACGCGTACACCAAACGTACCTATTGCTCAATCATGTTTAGTCCAACATTCGAGTTTGACTAATAGACAGTCTCCTCAACAACAGGAAGCAGACTGTTACCAAGTAAGTTGAAAGCCTTCATTTTTTTATACAAAATTCAAATTGCACTCATTTTTTCATCTTGTTTCTATCGCTATGCGTCTTTTTTGTCAGGTGTCAACACCATCAGTGGTAGTTTTACCTCCGCAGAGTACAGCCGTAGATTATTCTCACAGCCGTAGAGAAGAACCTATGCGTGCTCGTCTTCGACCTACTCCGGTTGCTATTGATCTCAGTGAGTGGCGTGACCACAGAGTGTTAGCTTTAAGGGATTCGTGTTATTATCCAGGCGTTATTCGTAATGTGATTCATGGAGAGATTTTCATAGAATTTGATGGAGAAAGAAACTTAGTGAGTTATAGTGACGTTTTAGGCGCGGGGAGGTACGATGTGATAGGCGATGCGAGCCCGTCCGTAGGGCAAGTGACTTTAGATGCAAAAGTTTGCATTAGATGTCCAACAGCGAATAGTCACATTGATGCATTAACAAAAGTGTTTGTGAAAGGGACAGTGTGCAAGATATTAACAAAGCCTAATCGTTTTGTTGTTAAAATACCAAGAGAAGACGATCAGAGTGATAGTTATGTAGTGAAGCGTGCGGATCTGCGTTTGGTGCAACCTCCTTGGTGGGACGAACTCGAAGAAGGACTGGAAGACTTTGACACGAGTAGAGTTGAAGTAGTTGGTAATGTTTATTTTTTTTTTACGTTTTATAGTACCGCTCTATAGCTACAATCTAAATATGATTATATCTTATTTCTCCATTTTAACTCAGAACATGGATTCAGAAATTCTGTGGAAGCTCCGACAGCAGTGCCAATTTTGCAACTCCATCATACTCCTCACCATGCATCTCATATATCAACGCATAATGATACGACCAGTTATTATAGAACGACTGGTACTAGTCCTCTTATGACACTGGGGACACCTGCAAATCCTGGTGCACCGTTAAGTAATGGAAGCCGACCACCGTACGATGATCTAGAAAGCGAAGATGACTTAGACAGGGAAAATATTACATTCCCTTCGGATGCAGGTGATTAAAATTTGTCCTTTATTTCATTGATCTTTTATATTATTTATTTCTCCAAATATCTTTTATAAACATTACGAGAATATTGAAATAATACTATGTTCAAAATACAACGTTTAGATGCAAAATTGTCCGGAAGTAGCAAACGAAGCAGTATGCAGAGTAGGGGAAGTACCAGCAGTTTAGTTGAACAACGTAGTATAACACCGCGTTCTCAGGCAGCCACACCCAGGTATATATCTAGTACTATCCATAAGCATTCATTGAAAGACACTTACGAATGTAGTTTTTAATATATTTAACTAGTAATGTAATTAGTATGTAATTTTGAAATTAGCATATCCATACATTCGTATGCCATTGTTGATTCTCTTTTTAAATAGATCTCAGGCGGCTACGCCACATAAATATAAAAAGGGTGATGTAGTGGCCATGCCAAACGGAATTACGAAAAAATTCAATGGGAAACAGTGGCGCAGGCTTTGCGGTAAAGAAGGATGTTTCAAAGAAAGTCAAAGGAGAGGATATTGCTCTCGACATCTCAGTTTAAAAGGATCTTGTCTTAGAGGCCCAACAAATGCGTTTCCCGGGTATGATAACTAGAAAACTTCAATGAAAAAGTTATTAAATTCATCTTATATGGAATTACATGTTATATTAATCACAATAAAATTTATGCACAGTGGCAAAATTGATGGAGAAGAAACATCAAGAGGTTCTGATACATCTCCAAATTATGGGGATAGAAGAATCGCGGGCCGCTTTGATCAAGATGAAACTGAAGCTGCTAATATGCTTGGTAAAATAATTGTAGATCTTGATTTCGTAATTGAAAGAACAAAATTATAATTTTCATAAGTTATTCTTTTCTTTTATTTTAGTGTCTTTAGGAAGTTCTAGATCAGCCACACCAGCTTTTTCATCGCCAACAGGCCAATCTTCCATATCGCCATGTATAAATCAATCTCCAGTACCACCGTTAGGCCTTAACCAAAATAATGTATTTATGCCTATTTCGAGCCCTGCTCACCATGCAGCTCCATTAATTTCGCCTGGCGCGAAGTGGAAACATTCTCCTACACAGCCAAATTTTTTGGTTCAATACCAGCAACAAGTGATAAAGCCTGAACCAAATCGAATGGTCAGACCAAGTCGGCCAGCGCCAACTGCTCCTGTCCCTGCTAGTATAGGGACGAGTGTAATAAGAATCTCTCCAGTGGGTCGCGGAATGCCCGGACAAAATTTAACTTTGTCATGGTCAGAACAAAGCCCACCACCAAGACATCCGTCAGTTGTAACATCTATAGCTCAACAACAACAAGGAATTATATTACAGCATGCATTAACATCCAGCAACAATTTTTCTAATCATTCTGAAGTTCCTGAACAAAATACACAACTTCTAAAACCATCACACTCACCTCATATGTCTTTATCTGCTCCACCACCGCAAAATCTAACTCTTCTACATAAGCCACAAGAACAACCAGTTGATTATGCACAGGCACAGCCACAAAATCAGCCAATTTATGTAATGCAACATCAGCATGAAAAGAAATACCTTGTTATAAAAAATAATATGGATATCTCTACAGCGGGACATATAGGTATCCAAGATGATAAATATAGACAAGGTTTAATGAATCATTTGGCACAACTTCCAGCATCATTACATCAAAATCAGTGTCAATCTTCGCAGACTCCTGCTGTGTCCGTCCATATTGATAAACTCTCTGTTTTACAACAAGTAAGTATAGACATTATTTCTGATTATGCTTTTTGTGTGTTGCTGAATTAATAACCATGTTTTATAATATATAAGTGTATATGATTGAAAATAGATAATGTCTGCTTATATAAAGGGTGCATATATTACTCCATATTCATATAAAAAGATTAGCGAAGTACAGATACTTCATTTGAATATTTTCCAAGTTTTAGTATATTGTAACAAGTTTGCGTTTATTTATATTCAAATATATGTATTCATTATAAATATTGTTATGTTAGACTAATAAGATTGGGATACATACATCCACACATATGGATGTTCAGAGGAATCCAGCACCATCCACGAACGTTGTAATGTCAGCCGCGACAGAAGTTACTAATCCATCAACTCCTACCAGTGTCTTCCAGCATGTAATCGTTCAGCCTGGACATCTAATACAGATCCCGAAAGCTCAACCTCCTAGAGAAGAAAATTCAAAAAATAATGGAGTCCTATGTAAGTTTACATTGTATAAATCATGCATTGCGCTTGTTTTCTGTGTCATCTGGTATTGATCTGATACATGGACATAAAAATTCAAAATCTCATTTGAAAAAATATTTTATTGGGTACAATTGTGAATGCAAGATAACTTTTGTCTATTGAATTGGAAAGAAAGTAATGTTCTCTATAATGTTCATTCGCATTTTGTTTCCTTTTTTATGTAGTTAATCTTCCTTGACCTTCCATTTTTTGTTTTTGTGTGCTTTATAGAAATTTGTTTTTTATTATTGATAAAACATAAGCAATAAAAAAAGTTAATATCTATACTCTCAAAACAGAGGACATACCTTCTGTACAATTTCACAAATCAAATTTATGTACTACAACTAATATATTAATTTTTATTAAATTTACAAAACACTATAGTACCCAATATATGTACAATAATATTTCATTATAATAAATGACTTGATCTATCAAAAGTTATACAATGTAAGCAGAACAACACCTCAGGACTAAATGTAACTTAGATACTTACATCCAATCAAACACACACATATTCCACTCAAAATGATTACCAGATTATGATAAAGCAACATTACTTTCTTTCCAATCTAATCTCATCAATTCATTATCACAATTCTGGATTCATGTCATCACAATATTAGTGATGTTTACTAAACCGTAAGGTTTCACAGATGGCAGCCATGATGTTCCTTCCGCATACCAGCCCCATCCCCCATCATTACTGAATAATGCAGTGCGCAACTGGAAAAAAGGTTTGAGTTCTCACTGCCAAATGAAAGATAATGATTCTTCTTATAAATTTGTTGTAAACTGGAGCTTATTAATGGTATATGATAAGATATGAAATGAATATATATACAAATACATATAAATATAAATAAAACGTTTTAGAAAATGTAGGTATGATTTTCTACAAATTGAACTATGATTTTCCAATTTACGTTACTCGTGAAAATGATTATTGCATGAATTAAAATTGAAATTATCGACTATATGATAATTATCTTTGTACACACTTTTCCTACCTTAATACTTTATGCTGACCCTTAAAAACAGCTTTTATACAAATACTGTATATTACTATGTATAATTAGTGCAAGTCTGTCTCTTAATAGAGTACTACCTTTTTTAAGGTTTATAATTTACATTTTATTGTAATATTTTTTATCAGTAAATTAAAGTAACATTTGTGTAAAATGTAAACAATAGTATTCATATCGTAAGTTCTGTGTAATATACCATACTCAATTTTACAACAAATGTAACCAACTAATTGAATTATTGCTTCACGTTTAACTGCATTTCATATAATTTTTCATCCAACCAAAAAAATCTATCTGCTTAAAATCACTTTAATGTTGGGGAAGGGTGTTTAATTAATTATTGTAACTTAAATTTATGATTTATTGGTGGACTAATGCTTTGTAACAATGATTAATATTGCTAATGGTAATAGGGGGCTGCAGAAATACCATCATTTCTCACATTCCTTTATATCTATTTTAATATTAAAATTAAAAGAATACAATTTTCGGACTATAAATTGTTATATTCTGTACACGGATTTGATTTTACACTATCCCTTAGATCATTTTATTTTAGCATCATAAAATTTACTTTTTATTGGTAAAACAAAACTAAATATTTCAATTATACACACTTAAAAAAATAATTTAATTTGAATGATAAGTGAATACTGATATAATTTATACTTTAACTTTTATTATATTCACTAACTTGTGTTATTTTTGGAAAATATATCAGCTACCCTGTGTATATTCAATAATTAGTTATTACAATAATATTGCATCAAGTGCTATTGCCCAGTTTCTTAATGACAACATGCATTCCTGCTAAGTCATATATTTTATTATAGCTTTCTCCTGGCAAACAACAGTTTTGGATCAATCAGAGGTGAGCCCTCCGCCGTCTGCTCTCAGTCCACCATTAAGTGCACCGCCGATTCCAATAAGTATCAATACGTCTGGTGAGGATGGCTCTGCACCAGGTGCAGACCCAATTACTCCTGCTGAAGAAGAAGATGATGATGTTTTTGAAGCAGAACCGACAACGCCTGCAGAGATCGAAACTAATGCTAATAAAAGGCGTAGTCAATCTCTCAGTGCTTTGCATTCCAAGGAGCCACAGAGTCCACTAAAAGTATGTTGCTATGTGTGATGGAAAAAAATTTACTATTCGTATTGTTTTCCTTCTGTACAGTACAAAATATAAGAAATTATGATTTTCCAGACAAAGGATAGGATACGTCGACCGATGAATGCATTTATGATATTTTCAAAACGACATCGCGCAGTTGTGCACCAAAGACATCCGAATCAAGATAATCGTACTGTTTCTAAAATTTTGGGGGAGTGGTGGTATGCTTTGGGTCCTGAGGAAAAACAAAAATACCATGATCTCGCGTCCGAAGTTAAGGAAGCACATTTCAAAGCTCATCCAGATTGGAAATGGTGTAGTAAAGATAGGAGAAAATCGTCCACGACCAGCTTTAAGGGAAACGATTCCAGGGGGAAATTAAATAGTACTGGAGAAGAAACAGACATGGGACCACCGACGGAAGATGTACCTTTAACGCCCAGAGGAACGGACGAAGGATCCGTCCCGGTTACAGCAGTATATACGGAAGCTCCTACTATTGAGGTAACGTTTTTATATTACCATGTAAAGTTATTATAAGCATATAATTGCAAGGTAATGTGTCTAGTTTTTAATGTAACTATGGTTTTTAAATACAATGTGTTTTCCATGTAGATTATTAATCAGACACATCCGTCACATCGTATTTTGGACATACCTTTGCAAATTGATACTACTGACCCTGAATCGAAGCAAGAAGAAGAGGCTAATGGGTCAGATGATGACCAAATGGTTATTTGCGAAGATCCTCAACCAGAAATAGACTTGAAATGCAAAGATAAATTGACCGATAGCGACAATGATGCACAAGAAGATGACACGGACAAAAAATCTTTCAATCAATCACAATTTTCACCTGTTAGTGGACAAAAAAGAGAAGGAGTGAACGTGAAACAGGAAATTACTTGTAGACCTAAGCCAATAAAAGGTATAATTGTAATTGTTTTAAGAATAGTTTTTCAAATTGTTCAGTTTTAACTTTAACATTCAGTTTTCATTCCTGCAGCACGAATTCCATCAACAAGCATAGAAACCACAACCAAATATCATCATACTTCCATTGATAAAGGTGGCACAGTCTCAGTTTTATCAAACACCTATCCTTACCATAGCCCGGTAAATCCGACAGGAGTATCAGGATTTCAACCTACGGGTGGAGCATTTATCACAATGCCAGTATCTCCTAAAGTTATAAAACCAGAACCAGTAAAAACTGAGCAACAATATAGCACCCAATACAGCATGAGTAGTCTAGTGGCAAACATCCATACCGATAATGGAAGAAATGTACCGAAATTTACAGCTGCTCCTGTGCTACATTCGGTAAGTACGCTATCACATAAGTTGTTTTTTATTTGTACTGTTAATTTAATTATATTTGAACACAAGAACAGTAAGAGTATATTACAATATAACATAGTGGTTAGGCTTACATCAAATTGAGTATAGCATTTTCTTGGCACAAATTTGCAACAACTGATTATATCACTTATATCAAATATATATGAATATATACTGCGATAGGATCGTAAGTATTATTAGTAATACAACATACTATTGTATCACACTTCCTTTATGAGCTACTATATACAATACTAACAGATTGGAACGAAACCTATGATGGCTCTGTTGAAACAACAGCAGCCGTTGCAGTCTTTAGCCACTACCGTTCATCCCCTTACTTCTGCTGTCCCTTCTCAACCACCGTTCACTCTTACATTGCTTGATAACAATTTGGTGGCTATTTCCAAACCACAGCAGGGACCGCAGTACCTTGGCCCTACGACACCGCATCCCCGGATGTATTGCGGCTTCAATATACCTATCTCTGGTAAGTACACAGTTAAATAACATCTTGATAATAAATTCAACATTGTGTTATATATATTTATTTTTCAAACGCTTTTCTTCATAAATTTTAGATGCTGGAAGCCGCAATATATCTGCGCAAAATTTGATCTCGGGTACCAAGGTGGAAGCACAAAGCGTTATCGTGAGCAAGCATTATCCAGTTTCTACAAATTCTACAACGCCACCTTATAGAGGAATCAGTCATTCTATCGCACGTTTAGCAGAACCCGATAAAAATGATACTCAAGTAGGATCAAATCATGCTCAGTTTTATGGTAAGATAATACTTATTTAAAATACAAATAAAATACATACGTTTATTGTTTTATTATAACTTCGTTTATCCTATATTTTAGGGAGTAATATAAAAAGTGAACAAGACAGGAAAGATACCGGGAATGTTCATCTACCTTCTACAAATGATAAACATAAACAACCACTTACACCGCATACACCACATACTCCTCATAGCAGTCAAATTAATAGTGAACATTCATCTAATAAATCATATTCTATGGATGAAGATCCAAATACTGATACAGGATCAAATAAGGGCCCCTTTATGTTGGCGCCAACACCAGCTCAGCTTGGAAGAGCGCCATTGCAAAGAAGACAATCAATGGGTAAGATATGAAGTATTTGTTAGTGAAATAAATTCTCAACAATATAAGAGAAAAATAATAACTGTTTATAAAATAATTTATGGTTTTTAAACATAGCGATGCCTCCCGCAACGAGTACAGGAGAACATGGGCCCTCAGTATCTCAACAACGTACTGACCAAAGTCGACCACAGGGAAATACTTCTCAATCTTCCGAATCAATGCATCAGCAGAATATATCAGACTCTCGTACATCTCCTTCTCCCTCAACTAAAAAAGGCTCCTTTTTTAAAAAAAATGTCGAAGACGGTATGGATAGGTGTGTATTTGAAATGTGAAAGATTATACTTTATTATGCCACTTTATTGAGATAAATTTTACTTGTGAATATCTACAAACATTTGTAAATATATTTCAATTGTTTAGGGTTCTTGAACAAGTAAATTTTCAAGAAAAGTTCTCTTCGTTACCAGAATTTAAACCGGAAGATATACAGAGTCCAAGTGCAATAAGTATAAATACTCCAGGTTCTTCTGGTCATAGCACTGTTAGTTCTGGATTACACGCATCAAGCTTACAACCATCCATGCAAGGTTATCGGAAGAAATCTCAAGGACCTCATAGAAGTAATTGTGAGTATTGTTATAGTTGTAAATATATTTAATTTTAGTTATTGTACGAATAACACTTTTCCATTTCACTTTCCACAGTAAATGAGGATGACATTGATTCTGACGCATCAGTGTCTGCCACGCCAAAATCAACTTCGAGTGTCAAATTGACAGGAACCACATTCTTTGGTCCCGACTTTAATATCGATGCATATAGACTCAATACAGATATTGTAGGAGAAGTGGAAGATACTTCCCCACGTACACCAAAAACGCCTGTAGGAGGTGTAGGAAATGCAGTGGGGATTGGTAGAAACGATAACGAACGTGGTCACAGAAGAATATTGGAACAACGCAGACATCTCGTAATGCAATTATTTCGGGAACATGGATATTTCCCATCAACGCACGCTACCTCTACGTTTCAAGCAAAACATTCTGATATATTTCCTAACAAAACAAGTTTACAATTGAAAATTAGAGAAGTCAGGCAAAAATTAAAAGCTAATTCAACTCCGATGAGCGCTAACAGTTTAGTTAGTCCGCTGCCTGTATCTGAATCCTCACCCAATGTGACTGGTAATTACAAATTTTAAGAGTACGGTAAAATATTTTTTATTAGTGGATAATTTTCTATGTTAATATTGCGGTTTTAGGACCATTGACTGCTCCTCCTACATCGATGGGAGCTCCACATTCACTGCCTGTAAGCAGTAGTGGTAGCTAGCGCCCACGTGCCAACTGTGATAATGTGCATCCCATTACTCCACAACACGAGTATATCATTATACTTTGAAGATCAAAGCGATGACTTGGTAAAATCGCTATTATGCCATTTCTTCGGAAAATATAAAGTACTGCAAGGCTTTAGTGCAATTCGAACCTTTGTGTAATCTGGTGCAAGTAATGTAGATGGGCATGAGATAAGGCGTGTTAATATGCAGACTTCGGTAATGTTTTATTTTGTATATAATATGGAACTATCGACCGCTTTTTAAAGTCATACCAGTTAACTTATTAAACGTTCAAACATTAAGTTTTATTAAATATAAAATGCAAAATCAAATGTTTGCATAGAAAATGAATTAAAATAAGTTACTAATTACAATATTTATGACTAAATTAGATAGTAAAGACTTAATTAATATTACAGATGTAATATACTTCTTACCGTTGTAACAAGATAATCAGTTTATTCATAATCCTAATTTAAAATATGCTACATTAATCCTCCATGTTACTTAATTTTTGTAAAAAAAGAAAAATTCTTCCTGTTTACATTGCCAATCAATGATATTATTTTAATACATATAAACAATTTTAATAATCTGCAATAGTAAGTGCTTGCAACATTTGTGAAGGTTTTCGAGCACGCATGCTTTATTAGCAAAAATTACCATAACTGTTCCACTCTCTCTCTCTCTCTCTCCTCTCTCTCTCTCTCTCTCTCTCTCTCTATTCTATTTTATAATTTTCATATTTTTGAAAATTGTAATTATATGATTAATGAAAATATGTAAATATTATTAATAAGGAAAGTATAAACAGAGCGTAACGACCTTAAACATATCTATTACCCAACTGTAAAATTGTATCGTTATCTACTATAACAAATGATGTGTAGATATTATAAGAGTTTATTATAATTCGATCGTTCTTTTAAAGTACTTCCTAAATGGCTGATCACTTTGATAATTGATTGGCAATGTGTAATTAAAACAAAGTAATAGTACTCCACATTCCAAATACAGACTTGATGTTATGTAGCAGTCAATAATAATAGACTTAACGGTTATTTTATTAAATCATTACATTTTAATATACTTTCTTTGTGCAATTTTGAATATTTAATGAACGTTTGTATATTAACATGCCCTTACTAAATCATGAAAGGCCTAAGCCATTGTTAAATATTGTTAAAGCTGCTATGAGATCCAGTAAAGAGAGAATTGTAATTGAAGAGTATTAGGATTAATGAAACATTATAATATGGAATCAGAGTTTATATACTTTAGTTATACTTTATATATGATAAAGTTTGAAAGGAAAGCTATAGATTGAAAACTGCGATAAACATTGCACAAAATTTACCCGATGCAGTCAGCAGATGTGTTTATTTTACTTGTAAATACTGTAGCATGACTCGTGATAGGAGACATCTAGAGAGTTTAAAATATCTATAATGCTGAGTCTCAATATTTTGAGATAGTAGCAGACTTTGGTGATTTGTAGGTCATAAAATAGGAGATAAAAACCGTGCCATCGTATGGCGACAAGCGGGAGAAAGCATGCGGTATAATTCCCTTGTTAGTAAAGAATTAATGCTAAGATGACACTTGATATAGGTAATATGTAATGTTTCCCATATTCTCGAAAGTACTTATCTATCGTTTTTAGAGCTTTGGAAAAATTCAACGCATTCATATATATATTTTATCGGCATTTTAAAGTGATCATTATTTTTATTTATTTTTTTTTTTTTTTTTTTTTCACCATCTTAGATATAAGTGGTTTTATTCTGGCTATGTACTTCTTTCACCTTTCTTTTTTGGCCATGACAGGTGTTTTATTTCTACTTTCGCTTATATTCTTGAATACATTCTATTCATTAATATGTTTCTAATATAAAAAAGACAATTAGTAAGTAATTGAAACATAGATATGAAATTTATTATATAAAACCATATTTAATTATATAAAGATAAAGAATTACAAGCTTGAGAATTTAATAACTTATTCTTATCTTTAATGCTTTAATTTACTTTCAATTTAATAATTCTTTTAACAGAACCCTTATTTCTTACAAGTTTTAATGAATTTGTTGCCCTACATTAATTCCACATGTAATAGTTTATTTATTTTAACATTTTATAATTTTTAAACATCCCCTTTTTATGTTAACCAAGTATGATATATTTCTGTTTAGGTGCGTTGAATTTTAACAAAGATTGTTGAATTGGGCTGTAAAATAGGTAATATAATTAGAGATATGTTTATGAAGCGCACTTTAAAAAAATTAAAGTCTTGCGCAACAGTACACATATTGTAGTTAAGATAGGAGACTATCTAACCTACGTATTTTGTAAATAGAAAACGCATAATACACACATATATACATATATATATCTATATATATTTATATACGTATATATTTATATCTGTGTGTATATTATATTAATAATATACATATATATTAATGTATAGATATGTATATTATTAATGTACATATATATATATATATATATATATATATATATATATATATTATACAGATTAGGATATAAATAAAATAATAGGCTAGAGCATTATAATTTGCAAAGTAATAGATATTACAAATATATGAGCAGGAACAGGCTAGATTAGCTATGAATACGGGCCTTCATATATCATGGATTTGCATTCGTGATGGTTTCCTCATCATTCTCTCCCAATAAAAATAAATATGTGTGTGTGTGTATGTATATATATATATATATATATATATATATATGTATATATGTGTGTGTGTATACATACATGTATGTTAAGTTTATCATTTTCTCATCACTTCTTGGATTATTACTTCTACGAGGCGATTAACGCACTAGTGGCAAGGGATAGTATACAAAAGAGGATGCTCAATACCTACAATTATCTTTTATATAGTTATCTCAGTTCGAAATTGTGATTTTTAGCTTGTTTATATACTTGTTTTATTAGTACTGAGATATTTTCATTATAATTCAATTTATCATAATCTATCTGTAAAGAATCGGCATGGCTACGTGTATGTAAAAGATTGTTCTCCACTCTTATACATATCAAATCAAACGTATACGTTAAAATCTGTAATGAATTATAAGTGTGTTATTTTATCAATTAAAATATCTTTGCATAGAAATATTTTTAGTATACTTTCAATTGCATTGATATTAACATTATATTAATTGTCAAAGTTAATACTTTCCTGACAGTTGTATATTATATTGTGTTATGAAAGAAAGAACTAAGATGCAAAATAAGGGTTTAAGGGAAATAATAATCTTTAAATTATAGTATGAGCAGTATTTTTGTTTACAATGTACATTGTTTATAAAAATTGTCTATCATACCTAGCCATATTACTACACATGTGATATATTCAAACATTTTGATATATTAAGTTCGTATGTATCACATATTAGAGTACGATTAGCACAGGATTTTATTAGGGATGAAGCATCCTCTATACTTGCCACGCTTAAAGAAATTAAAAAATACTATATTTTGTACTTGTGTAAACTAGTGAACTACTTTCCAGTATTGATAAGATTTTTGAGCATGCTTTGGTATTTTCTCTCCCCCCCCCTCCCCCCGCCCCACCCACTTTTCTTTTAAAAGCGGTGATGAAATATGTTCTACGATTTAGCAGCCATACATAAGACTGTGATTTAGAAAAACAGAAGTAAAGTAAAATGGCGGCTATTCCATTGGCAATTTCTTCACCACCAATCTTTCCTTTAATTACCTTCCTCTAATTTCTTCCTTAAATGTACGAAAATTTATGCACTCAAATAAATCATCCCCTGCACTTTTTTTATTACTTGCGTTAATGTATTTTACTATGCTCTTAGTTACTATTGTCCATTATTATAATCATTACTCTGTTATATCTTGTTTAATTTTGAAATATTTTTAAAACTGTTATGTGATTATATATCAGACAAAAATGATGTTATAAAAATATAAGCATACAAAACAGTAATAAATGTAACAGTATACAAATACAATGCCACGCAAAAATCATGGAACGAGTCTATACACACACGTACGCATGCGATGAATTCTAAAGAAATTATATATATTAGTACATATATGCATGTGTATATATGTATATATGTATGCAAATGCATTCTCCCCCACCTCCTCACTCTGCCTTCCTTTTCCCCTCTCTTTATACATGTATATGATATACATATATATATATATATATATATATATATATATATATATATGTGCTTCTTTTCTTCTTTACTTAGAAAATATATGATACATACTAAGTGATCAGAATAAAAACATGCACGGTGTTTCCAAGCAAAAGTTATACGAAAAAGCAACTGGGTTTTGGGAAATAGGATGAAATACACGAAAGCTTTTCTGTGTTATCTCTTTTGCGTAAAATTTAATAAGGTCAAATAGCGTTTTATTAAAAACCCGCTATAGCCCACGAAAAATGTGAAGATATCTTAATTTTTTTTTCAATTGGATATTTTACTTTTGATGTCTTTATGGAATGCATGCGATTGTACGATTGTTCCTATTTATTATAACTCAATCGCTCTTTCGTGCAATGTTTTTTCAGAAACACCTTATACACACACACACACAAACGCGCACACGCGCGATTATTAACCCCCCTTCGGTATGAGTCATATATTTTCTAGGGGAAGAGGAAATTTTTATTTTTAAAAAATTTGAATTTTAGGTTTTAGAAAATACATAAATATACATGCACGTACAACACGCATATATGAACTATTTGACCTCTTAATGTGTAATATGTATTTTCTAAGAAATACAAAACTTTGGCTAAAGTATTACACACGCATTCATTTAATAAAATGAACCGTCAGCATTTTAATCATTACAAAAGTGTACATAAAAAGATGATTCTATAAAATTCTAAGTCAGTGTAGTAATAAAAATTGTTTAAATTACAAAATGAGGGGATCTATTCAATACACTACAATGTAGCAATCCGTAAAGAAAAATATTTGTAAATTCTAATTCTTCGATTAAAATACATACACATATTACTATTAATATTATTATTATTATTATTATTACTATACTATTATTATTTAATTTGATTTTTTAAATCATTCTTATATATATATATATATATATATATATATATATATATATATATACATATCGTTGACTATGAAGATATTAATCATTTAAAAGCATTAATTAAACTTTAAGAAAGTTGTCACATACCAGTAAAATTAAATGTCTCGCAAACCCATCCTCACATATAACACACAAAGACACAAAAGACTTACAGTTACTCCCAGAAGTATTCAGACACCCTATAATGCAGAATAACTTTTTTATAATTAAACCAAACAATTTGAAATTTGGAAAAAAAATTAAAGGGTTAGTTTACTAGATATCGTGTTTTCATTGTTAAAAAAAAAATAAAATTCTCGAAATTACAAAAAGAAAAAACAGTAAAAATAATTTTTCAACTTTTGCATCTAAGCTAATAGTGAAAATTTAAAAACTGCCTTCTGTAGATATAAGGAAAAAATATGTATATTGTAAATTTTATCAAAATCGGTTTATCGGTAATCGTTAATCAATTTCCGAGCTACAAACGTTTAAAGATTACAGAAAATCAGTAATATGCATATGTCCCCTTACATTTTCAAAAGGTAGTTTTTAAATTTTTATTATTAGCTGAAATAAAAAAGTTGAAAAAAATGACAAAATTTGTTTTGTAATTTCGAATAAATCGATATTTTTTTAAACTACGAAGACGTGATGTCTCCTAAACTAATCCTTCCATTTCCTTGCAAAAATCCAAATTTTTTGGTTCAATTATAAAAAAGTTATTCTGCTCTATAGAGTGTCCGAATACCTCTGGGAATAACTGTACGTAGAACTACATCGATAAACCCCTTGTTAGAATTTCCTTGTACATTGTATGTGCAAACATTAACAAGAGGTCGAGTGCAATTAACATATTTTAATATTGACATCATTGCGAAAAGATGAAGTTGTTGGACCAACTTATTAAATGCGACCATCTCTTGTTTTGTGACCAATTGAAAGTGGTACTCAAAGTGTTAATTTTTCTAAGGAATATCATAAGATAATTATTATCGAACGTTGACATGCACAAAGTTGATTATAAGATCCTTCGTATGTAGCACTGCGATATATATACGATTGAGAGAAGAGATGAAAGAAAATGGGTGAAGAGAGGAGGAAGAAGAAGAAGCAATAAATACGGTAATTTATGATAGTATCTGATGCGCTTCAATCGTGTAATATTCTGAGAGTGATAATATTTTTGGTATGTATCAGACCTAAAGAACTAAAATAAAACAAAACAAAAAAAAAAAAAAAAGATTAATGTATGAGGATGAATGTAAAATGAAATGGTGCAGAGAGAGAAAAAAAGGAGTAAGAGGCGATTTGAATTTAATTTCCAGTCGTATATCGTCGCTTTGCTAATACTCTATTTACGTGTATGTGTGTGCGTGCATGTGTGCGTGTGTGCGCGAAAATGTCTACACTTTATTCGGGTAATCGAAACCACATTTCAAGCTTTAAGGATTGGAAGTTCTATTATGAACCGTCTAGTGAAGTAGTTCTCAACCCTATTTTCTCTTACGGAAGAATATTGAGCAATGGGGAATTTGACAGTACACAGAGTTTTTTTTAAATCTACTGTATTTAAAAACATTTAAAAAATGTATTCTCAGTTTTATAATTGTACATTTTCAATTTTTGACCTCTTCACAATTTGACGGCACATCAATGTGTCGGAGCACAGTGGTTGAGAATCACTGATCTAGAGTGACATGACATGATCCATATTCGTTCGTTTACGCACCATAATTTTGTGTGGTAAAATATGTTTCAAACTGATACAAGTACATGCAACAAACTTTTGTCTGATACAATACGTTTAGAACTATATTTTATATCGACTAGAAGTAAAAGGGGAATATATCAGCAAATCTTTTTTAATTACGAACAAAAAAAAAGGTTAAAAATAAATCGATATTTAAATACAGTTTAACACATTGCTAAATATATGCATATGTACGCGCACGTAGGTATATATGTATATATTTTGCAATGCAATCAGTCAGCATATATATGCATGTAAATGTATAATTAATCGCAGAAAGTGAAGGAACAGGAAATAAATAATTCGTGGGAAGACACATTCAAAGGCCTCTGTATGTTAGTATTAATAATGTTAATTGCTGTGAAGAAAATCTTAACACATTTCCGATTACGAATTTTCAGGAAGTAGATAAAATATAAAATATTATTATATACGAGAAATATTCTTCGTCAAATGTATATTAAAGAATCATATATATTATATACCAACGTCTAATTATAAAATATTGGACAAGTGTTATTGAATAAAATGATGTAATCTGTGTTGACAATCGCCAATGTTCTGAGCTTAGAATGACCGATTAAAAAGATAAAAAAAGAGCGTCTTGTACCATCACACGATTCTTGAGTTTTTAATCTTCTCACACACACACACACACACACACACAGAGAGAGACATATACACACACGCGCGGAGATTTATATAAGTATGGCAGAATCGTCTATATTATAAATTATACGGCACGTTCATACGCCTTTACGCAGATACATACACACACATATCCACATAACACGATATATCGAAGAATACATCATTATTGAGTATCTACGTATATATCTAATACATGCACATGCAGAAGCTCTCGCACTCATTTTCTCAACGTGGAGGAGGACACATTCGCTACATACGATAATTTATTAGTTATTCACATTTCGCAATTAATATGTTCAGTATTCGTTAATACGATGCGACTTAGAAATGTAAACTTTAGATTTGTAAAATATATTTTATTAATGCATATTGTTCTTCTATTTTTAATGTAAATACAATGAATAACAAGAATCTAAGCTCCAACGAAGCGTTACTTTCAGTCATTCTCTGACAGGGTGTTCTGGCAAATCTTATGATGGTGTGTAACACATGTTTACGATGCAGTTACAAAATACACTACCAATACGTTTTTTAATCCCTTTTACGATCTATAATCAATTTTCAAATTCCAGGCGTAGTTTACCTCTTTTATAAATACATGGATTGAACGAACTAAATCGAACATAAATAAATGGGCTCTCCTTCGTTCATAATAAAAAAATTATTTAAAGAGAAAATTAGTGATTATTGTATAATTGATGGGGAGGTCCTTTCGAAGGGCCAAAGAATCTGACACACACACACACACACACACACACATGAAAGAGAGAGTGAACCAATGATAATATACAGGGTGTCTTGCGAGTCGATGAGAATATTGAAATGGGTCATTTTTTTTTTTTTTTTTTTTTTTTTTTTTTTTACGTGGAGGAAATCTTGCATAAGACACCCCGCCCTGTGATGGCGGGGTAGTGTCGGATTCCTACCGACTAAAACCTCCACGTTGGTCCCAGCCAGGAGACCGCCTCCCCGGACCCCCACCCCCTGGAATCACCCGTTAGGGTATGCTTTGCGGGGGGGAGGGAGCCTCTGCGGGAGTATGGGCCGCCAGGGCGCACCTTGTGCTGGGTGTGCCCGGCAAAGGGCACCCCAAAGCCCTGGCGTGGGGACTCGGCCCCTATACCCTTCGGCCTTGCGGCCGTACTCAGTATACCCGCTCCCCAGTACCCGGTCTGGGCCGACTCACGCCGTCACCAGTCCGGGTAGCTGGTTCGTGCCCATTCGCTCTTGGCCGCGTCCCCACCGACCCCCTCCGCGAGCCGCGGTCCTTCCACATTCGTATGCCTGCAACCCGGGTACTGGGCCTAACTGTTCTGCAGGCCCGTCCCAGCCCGGGTCGCCTGCGCTCATGCATATCCCCGCAGTGCCGCGGCAGGCTCAGGCCGACCTAGGCCGTTCCTACCGGGCACTGCGGGCTAACCCGAGAGCCTAACCCGACGTATTTAAAAAATATAAAAAATCACAAATATGTCAAAAACAGTGGCACCCTATATAATAACGTATTATATTAGATGGGTTCCAAATGACTTCCCCTATCACCCATTTCGATATTCCTATCGACTCACCAAACACCCTGTATAATAAATAGTTTTACCTACTACATTTTATGTTTTCAGTTGCTAAATTTATAAAAGAAAATTAACAACACTTTGTTAGCGGTAACAAGGAAATTTTGCTTTATTTAAAATGATTACTATTAATAACTATTATTTTTTATTGTTATTATTGTTATGTCTCAACTGAAATTTACAAAAATAGGTGTATGTATATGCCGCTACATTAACAATGTCAGGAGCTGTTATAAACATGGTAAGTATTATATCCAATAAAAAAGAATGTGCAAATAATATAAATTAATGCTAGTATTGCCCCGAGTACTCCATGCACATGAGCTGCTCGCCATCTAACAAAGAATAAAGAAATAATTTAAAACAATTTTTTTATATTCCTTAAAAATTTTTTTTTTTCGTCATAAGCTTGAAAGCATAATAAGTGCTTCCTATGTATCTGGATTTATATGGGAATATAATGTGATGCACGCAAAAGAGCGTTTCATCATATAACTTCGTATTTAAAGCTTTGAAGTCAGATGACGCGTCGATCAAGTTTACGAAACGCTCAGGACCAGGGTGTGGAAACTCCTTACCCCCACCACCTTGGCAATTTAACGTAGTCCCCGCCGTTCACGCATGCGCATTGTAGAAAATAATCAACTGGAGGGCAGCACTAACGAACGCAAAGCTGCCAACCGTGTTTATTGCTTCTGTTCGTATAGTAACTAGCCCGCCAAAGTCTAGATCCCCGAGAACGAGTGCAGTCCCCGCTAGCCCCTTAAACCTGTTAACCCGTTAGCCTTTTAAACCCGCCAGCCGGCTAATTAGAAGGGGCACATGAGATACATACATGTTAAAAAAGCCGCCTGTTTAATAAATAGTGAGATAGATTCATTCTTCGAAATTATTATTTTTTTATTTTACTTTTAATTATATTTGGGTATCCTATAACCAGATAAATTCGTCAATGGATATTAACTTGCTGAACAGAAGAATGGTTCGTGAGGAAAATGGTTTACATAAAAGAACGGGTTCATTTTAACTACAGCGCGCTACTGCTCGTGCACTATTACGCGATAACTGTTGTTTACTAGTATGTTTAGGTGAATAAATGACAATAATTTGATTATTAATTACCATCCTATAATTATAGAAAGAAAAAATTAACAAAAAAAGTCTCTTCTTTACGAATATGCAAGTCGCGTTTCGATAGTAAGACCAGTTCGGAAGTTACAACAGTTTAAATCTTAAGATTCATCTCAGCATGAAGTGCAATATAATAATATGTTATTATTTATTTTATGTGTATTTGAATAATATTTAAGTATCGTATTTATTTACAATAAGAATTATTATACATTATAACAAAAGTGCGTCCGATGTATTAAAAGTTATAATTATTCTATGATTTATATTACTTTCCGACTATTTGTAAAAATGTACATATATAAAATTGATATAAATAAACAAAAATAAGATACATTGCAAAAAATACTGGAATTTTTAATTGAAATCATGAATTAACCATCCAATTCCCTTATTTGTTCAACTTCTCGAGTTATTGCCTTTTGACGAAAACTCCATCACTGGAGAAAGTATCAGGAGAACATGAGCTACAAGGAGGAATTCGGATTTCAAGACCCACCTCTTCAAATAGTATGCTTTCCTGGTAGAAATCCCAGTTTACGGGGAATTTGCCGAATCGCTGAGTATCGAGAAAGTAACATGAGAACGTGAGCAGCAAGGAGAAATTCGGATTTCACGTGCCACTTCTTCAAATAGTATGCTTTCCTGGTAGAAATCCCAGTTTACGGGGAATTTGCCGAATCGCTGAGAATCGAGAAAGTAACATGAGAACGTGAGCAGCAAGGAGAAATTCGGATTTCACGTGCCACTTCTTCAAATAGTATGCTTTCCTGGTAGAAATCCCAGTTTACGGGGAATTTGCCGAATCGCTGAGAATCGAGAAAGTAACATGAGAACGTGAGCAGCAAGGAGAAATTCGGATTTCACGTGCCACCTCTTCACATATTATGGTATCCTGTTAGAAATCCCAGTTTACGGGAAAATGTTCCGAAAGCGTTCGTGAGGACATTGGCAGCGCCATCTAGCGGTGGAGACAAGAGGCAAAATTTGATGATTTTTCAGGGGGGTCTTTAACAATTTCTCCTGGTCGCTATAATTAACCGATTCTTATGAACGATACCTTGTTGGAAAGCTAAAAGAACGGGCTACAAAATGGCTATTATAGAATTTTTATAATACCTCACTTTCAGTCTCTAAATCGCACTTAAACTTTTCAAATGTAATTTCTATGATGATGCTAACGTTAATAATAAAATTTGTTATAGCTATCTTATAGCTTGTTCTTCTAGCTTTCCGACGAGCTATTGATCGTAGAAATCGATCAAGAATTGTGATCAGAATTAATTTTTAAAGTAAATCTCTCGAAAGTCGATAAAACAGGGTCTCGATTGCACGCTGGCGCCATCTAGCGGTGGTGAGAAGAGGCAAAATTTGATCATTCTTTTTAAGGGGGTCTTTAACAATTTCTCCTGGTCGCTATAATTAACCGATTCTTATGAACGATACCTTGTTGGAAAGCTAAAAGAACGGGCTACAAAATGGCTATTATAGAATTTTTATAATACCTCACTTTCAGTCTCTAAATCGCACTTAAACTTTTCAAATGTAATTTCTATGATGATACTAACGTTAATAATAAAATTTGTTATAGCTATCTTATAGCTTGTTCTTTTAGCTTTCCAACAAGGTATCGTTCATAAGAATCGGTTAATTATTACGACCAGAAAAGTGTTTTAAAGGAACCCCTTGCAAATGCATGAAATTTTGCCTCTTCTTACCACCGCTAGATGGCGCCAGCGTGCAATCGAGACCCTGTTTTATCGACTTTCGAGAGATTTACTTTAAAAATTAATTCTGATCACAATTCTTGATCGATTTCTACGATCAATAGCTCGTCGGAAAGCTAGAAGAACAAGCTATAAGATAGCTATAACAAATTTTATTATTAACGTTAGCATCATCATAGAAATTACATTTGAAAAGTTTAAGTGCGATTTAGAGACTGAAAGTGAGGTATTATAAAAATTCTATAATAGCCATTTTGTAGCCCGTTCTTTTAGCTTTCCAACAAGGTATCGTTCATAAGAATCGGTTAATTATAGCGACCAGGAGAAATTGTTAAAGACCCCCCTGAAGAATCATCAAATTTTGCCTCTTCTCACCACCGCTAGATGGCGCCAGCGTGCAATCGAGACCCTGTTTTATCGACTTTCGAGAGATTTACTTTAAAAATTAATTCTGATCACAATTCTTGATCGATTTCTACGATCAATAGCTCGTCGGAAAGCTAGAAGAACAAGCTATAAGATAGCTATAACAAATTTTATTATTAACGTTAGCATCATCATAGAAATTACATTTGAAAAGTTTAAGTGCGATTTAGAGACTGAAAGTGAGGTATTATAAAAATTCTATAATAGCCATTTTGTAGCCCGTTCTTTTAGCTTTCCAACAAGGTATCGTTCATAAGAATCGGTTAATTATAGCGACCAGGAGAAATTGTTAAAGACCCCCCTGAAAAATCATCAAATTTTGCCTCTTGTCTCCACCGCTAGATGGCGCTGCCAATGTCCTCACGAACGCTTTCGGAACATTTTCCCGTAAACTGGGATTTCTAACAGGATACCATAATATGTGAAGAGGTGGCACGTGAAATCCGAATACCTCGTTGCTGCTCACGTTCTCATGATACTTTCTCGATTCTCAGCGATTCGGCAAATTCCCCGTAAACTGGGATTTCTACCAGGAAAGCATACTATTTGAAGAAGTGGCACGTGAAATCCGAATTTCTCCTTGCTGCTCACGTTCTCATGTTACTTTCTCGATTCTCAGCGATTCGGCAAATTCCCCGTAAACTGGGATTTCTACCAGGAAAGCATACTATGTGAAGAGGTGGCACGTGAAATCCGAATTTCTCCTTGCTGCTCACGTTCTCATGTTACTTTCTCGATTCTCAGCGATTCGGCAAATTCCCCGTAAACTGGGATTTCTACCAGGAAAGCATACTATTTGAAGAAGTGGCACGTGAAATCCGAATTTCTCCTTGCTGCTCACGTTCTCATGTTACTTTCTCGATTCTCAGCGATTCGGCAAATTCCCCGTAAACTGGGATTTCTACCAGGAAAGCATACTATTTGAAGAAGTGGCACGTGAAATCCGAATTTCTCCTTGCTGCTCACGTTCTCATGTTACTTTCTCGATACTCAGCGATTCGGCAAATTCCCCGTAAACTGGGATTTCTACCAGGAAAGCATACTATTTGAAGAGGTGGGTCTTGAAATCCGAATTCCTCCTTGTAGCTCATGTTCTCCTGATACTTTCTCCAGTGATGGAGTTTTCGTCAAAAGGCAATAACTCGAGAAGTTGAACAAATAAGGGAATTGGATGGTTAATTCATGATTTCAATTAAAAATTCCAGTATTTTTTGCAATGTATCTTATTTTTGTTTATTTATATCAATTTTATATATGTACATTTTTACAAATAGTCGGAAAGTAATATAAATCATAGAATAATTATAACTTTTAATACATCGGACGCACTTTTGTTATAATGTATAATAATTCTTATTGTAAATAAATACGATACTTAAATATTATTCAAATACACATAAAATAAATAATAACATATTATTATATTGCACTTCATGCTGAGATGAATCTTAAGATTTAAACTGTTGTAACTTCCGAACTGGTCTTACTATCGAAACGCGACTTGCATATTCGTAAAGAAGAGACTTTTTTTGTTAATTTTTTCTTTCTATAATTATAGGATGGTAATTAATAATCAAATTATTGTCATTTATTCACCTAAACATACTAGTAAACAACAGTTATCGCGTAATAGTGCACGAGCAGTAGCGCGCTGTAGTTAAAATGAACCCGTTCTTTTATGTAAACCATTTTCCTCACGAACCATTCTTCTGTTCAGCAAGTTAATATCCATTGACGAATTTATCTGGTTATAGGATACCCAAATATAATTAAAAGTAAAATAAAAAAATAATAATTTCGAAGAATGAATCTATCTCACTATTTATTAAACAGGCGGCTTTTTTAACATGTATGTATCTCATGTGCC
This sequence comes from Ancistrocerus nigricornis, assembly GCA_916049575.1. Taxonomy (NCBI): domain Eukaryota; kingdom Metazoa; phylum Arthropoda; class Insecta; order Hymenoptera; family Vespidae; genus Ancistrocerus; species Ancistrocerus nigricornis. The sequence goes on from OU696668.1 coordinate 191,243, forward strand.
CCTTCTAATTAGCCGGCTGGCGGGTTTAAAAGGCTAACGGGTTAACAGGTTTAAGGGGCTAGCGGGGACTGCACTCGTTCTCGGGGATCTAGACTTTGGCGGGCTAGTTACTATACGAACAGAAGCAATAAACACGGTTGGCAGCTTTGCGTTCGTTAGTGCTGCCCTCCAGTTGATTATTTTCTACAATGCGCATGCGTAAACGGCGGGGACTACGTTAAATAAGGCTCCTATGCTTATGCATTGAGTTACAACACCCTGCTCAGGACTGTAGTTATAGGGATCCAAACGAGGTACCTTCCTTATATCAAATTTAGCAATGAAAATTTAAATTTTAGTGTTAGATGGAAGATAGATGAATTTATTACAATTATATGTATATGATGTTAATAGTTGACAATAATATCAATGGCCTAATAATACGTTGATTATATAATATTTGTTACATTATGGTCGTGTTATTTGACGTAAACAAAACACGTGAGTTAACGCATTATTGGCAGCTCCTAATAATGTCTTATTAGGTATAAGTTCTAACATTATTATTTTAATCTTTGATATGGTACTATTATCACTGTTCTTCATAGATTATTTTTTCAGGTTTAAATAATTACAATACATTTACTACTACATAAGTGGGAAAGGGATCTACTTGATTGAGGAAAGTTTATCATATATAGATAATATTGCATATGCAAAATTTAAAATTAATAACAATGGATAATACGAATCAGAAGAAAACGGGAAAACATGAAAATCATAAGGAAGAAGAAACTTCACCAACGTCGGAAGGTAATTTTTAAGTCAAAACATTATAATTTGTTTACAAGTATTAACATATTTTTAAAGTTTACCACTACTTTTAAGGCATATAATACTTTTTTATGAATTCTGTTATATTATAGATATTACATCGACTGATACACAGTTGACAGATATAGATAATCAGCAGACAGAAATTAGTAAATCCTTAGGAAAAAACAAGAATATAGATGCTAAAGAACCACAAGCGGTAAGTTATCTTATTGCATATATACATAATTTTGATTGCAAGATTTAATACAATTATACTAATGGCATAATCTAGCAATTGTCCGCTGTACAACGAGATACAGAGTCTGTGAAACAATTAAAACATCAGTTAGAAACATTAATGAATTCTTTGGCTACGCTATCTGCAGAAAAATCAAAGATGGAAGCTAATTTTCAAAATGACAGAAAACAATTAAGAAGCGAACGTGAGGAGGTAAGACGATGTAAAATACATTCGTTTATATACATTTACATATGTATATTATAGAAATGTAGTATTTGACTTATGCTTTATAAGTGTATATCTGTTGCAGTGTGACAAAATTATTAAAGAATTAAGAGAGAAATTAAAAAAAGCGCAAAACCATAATGTATCTGAAATGGAACATGTTAAGTGCAAATTAATTATGGAGCGTCGTGACAGAGAAAAAGAACGAGCAAATCATGTATCAACGATAAAGTATGTTCTGCAAGAAATATAATAATAGCTAATATTGAATGTAATCATTACATCTATATAATATAATAATTATTTCAGAGAGCTTCAAAAGATGTTAAATGAAGAACTTCGTAATAAAGACCAATTAGAACAGCAATTGAAAAATTTGTTTGCTCATAAGACACAATGTAAGATTCTTGAAGCAGAATTAGAAATAACCAAAAATAAACTGAAACAAGCAGAGGAAACATCTAAAGAGACTCCACCTCTTCTTCTTTCGTTACAAGCTGAAATGGCTGCTATGAAGAAGCAACATCGTGATGCTATACTTGAAGTAAAAATCGTTATGTCATATCGTTTGATTCTTATACATTAAGGTACAATATATCATTTAGTTCGTTTTTTTTCAAATTATTAAGGAACAGAAAAGAGCATCGACCGCGGAGCAACAAGCTAGAGCATTAGCTATGACTCATGAAGCAAGAGTAGCTAGCTTAGAATCTCGCTTAGCTGAACTTTCTGAAACAGTAGGAGTATATGATAGACTAAGACAACAAGATCAACGTTCTATTCAAAAACTTAAGGACCAATTATCTAATATACAAGATGCAGAGCACAAGGAATGCAGTAATATTCCAAATGAACCAGAAGAAATAATATCCAAAATAAAAACATTATACGAACGTTTATTGTATTTAGACAATAAAATGAATGATTCAACCTATGTTGAATGTAAGTAAAATTATAACTAAATTAATGAGAGTATTAAAACGCGAATAAGATTAATTCATTTTAAATAAGTGGAAATATCTTTAAATTTCTAGCACTGTTAAAAAGTCTAGAGTTAAAGGATAAATACAAAGATTCTGAATATAAAGAAAAATATGAATCTTTATTACAAGAATTCAAAATGTACAAAGATCAAATACCTGCCAAATATGATGTTGATCCGAGTCTTTTACGTAAAGGTCATCAACAAACCTTTAGTTTAATGGACATACGCAATAAAGAAAATAGTAAAACTCAATTGCATTTGCTTAAAACTCACAATAATAATTTAGAAGAAAGAGTACGTACATTAAATAGTAAATTAATACAAAAGGAACAAGAACTACAAATGAAAATAGACTATTATATACAGGTACATTCCTTTATTATATATATATATATATGTTTTGTAATAAATATCATAAATGGTATATACTGAAATTTATATAGTTATGGTTTAGTACATATATTTATATAGGTATATAATTATAGTTACTAGAAGAAGAACGTGCCAAATCGGAACATATATTAGCACAAAAGGAAAATGAATTCCGCAGTAAAATATGTACATTAGAGCAGCAACTATTACGCCAAAGAGAACGATCTGTTGCACTTGTACAAGAGAAAGAAAAAGAAATTTTAGCGCTTAAAGCCTCATTTCATGCATTAATACCAAAAAAAGATTCGTCTTTCTTAGAAGGTGAAAGAAGTATTACAAAGCATGAAAATAAAACAGAAGCCTCAAGCGATGTAGTAACAGGGTTATTAAACAATGATGGCCCTCCTATATTGCATTATACTCAAGAATTGGCAAGACACGAAGTGCAAATATCTACAACTAGAAAAAGAATATTAGAATTAGAAGCATTATTAAGAGAAAAAGAAAGACAACTGGTTCATATAACTGAAAAGCATAAAGATGAATTAAAAGCAGTACAAAAACAAGTAACAAGGTATTTAATTATGTCTAATCTTCAAAAATACATGAACAGCATATATATATATTTTTTGTTTTCACAACATAGGTTAGAAGCATGTAAATCGAGGGAAGGAGCAAATTTAGAATATCTGAAAAATGTATTTATTAATTATTTAACTACAAATGACTCATCAAGTAAACGACACATATTAAATGCTATATCTACAGTCCTGCGATTTACAACAGAGGAATTAGATAAGATTAATTATGTTAAATAATTCATTAAATCACAATAAATAGGTAAATATTTTTCTGAAACACATTGTATACTTTTATATTTTCATTATATTCTTGTATTATCTCTTATGTTAAAGTTGTTAATACAGTATTGTATACTTAATGAAATTAATTAAGTTAAATATTGATACAAGTCAATATTTATTGTGCAGAGTCACTATTCAGATTTTCAGATGTCTTTGGACTATCCTCTGTAGGTTTAAGTGGAGATTCTATTTCTAATGTGACAGGTCCATTATTTTGTATACTTATTTCCATCATAGCTCCAAATATACCATCTGTATAAAATGACGATATTTCATAAATATGTTATAACCCTTTATTTTGTTTAAATTTATAATGAATTAGGTATCACTATTTCATAGCAATTACAAGCAACATCTCATTACCTTTAATTAATTCTGGCTTATATTTTTTACCCAATTCAAACAAAAAGTTTTTGTAAAATGATTCCGACTCAACTGCTGGCATTGCTCTATGGAAGTCCAATTTATTTCCTTTTAAAACATGATATAATGTAAACTGGCTAATGCATAAGATTTCATATTGCTTATCCATAACATTGGCACTCCATTTCTTCTTCTCATTATTCTCAAAGATTTTTATATTCAAGATTTTTCTTACTCTATATATTACACAAGACAGGATTTTAATACATCTTCGTTTATTTATAAAACTAGGTAGTTAGTTAATACAAATGTGATAAATTACATGTACTCTATGTCACTTTTAGTATCACCCTTTCTTATACCAATTAATATGCACAATCCATTTCCAATATTGCTAATAATTTGACCATCCACTGAAAATAGAATATAAGAAAGTAACACATTTTTTGCAATTGATATGATCAATGCATATTACCTGTGACAGAAGCACTTGTCACACGTTGTATTACTGCTTTCATATTGTTAAAACCTTTATATTTTCTACTTTATGTTTATTTTATATTGTTTATATACATACATCTTATCAAGATAAGAATCTACACGATACATTTCCACGTGGTTGTAACCCAATCACTAGCGATGTGACTAGCGCACTTGCCGAATATTTATTATAATTTATCGCAAAATCTATATCGAATTTAATCGAATTGGATCGAATCTATCGTAAAACGATGTAATAACACTATAAGGATAGACCTATCATCTTATGGGACTTCGTGTCCCATGTACTGAAATACCGATCGTGCAAAACAACAGACGTTTACTTACGCCCTCTACCATATGAAGCGGTGAATTTAGGAATCATATTCGACCCAATAATCGAAGTTGGTAACATCACAGACGAGGTATAAGGATAGACCTATCATCTTATGGGACTTCGTGTCCCATGTTCTGAAATACCGATCGTGCAAAACAACAGACGTTTATTTACGCCCTCTACCATATGGAGCGGTGAATTTAGGAATCATATTCGACCCAATAATCGAAGTTGATAACATCAATAGATCTGTTGCGATAAAAGACGAGAATCTCATCCCCCCTTGAAAATAATCCATACTTCGACACTTAAAATATTAATTTCTCAACATTGCTTAACGATATCGAAAAACGGACAACGGAACATTATTCTGCGTGCTTTTATCTTTAAAATGTGCCATTAAACATTGAAATCGGCGGTGGTGACCATTTTGGCAAAAATCATGATGCATAGGTCAGGATTTTTGTCAAAAATCGAAGCATCTCGGATTTGCCCGATCAAATACTTCTTTCGAAAGGGGAAAGTCTCTTCTTTACGAATATGCAAGTCGCGTTTCGATAGAATGGCTGGTTAAAAAGTTACAGCAATTTTTCTCTTGAAAACGACCCATACTCCGACACTCAAAAAATTTATTTTTCAACACTCCGCAACGATATCGAAAAACGGACAACGGGACAGTTTTCTGTATGCGTTCTTCTTGAAAATGGGCTATTAAACATTGAAATCGGCGGTGGTGACGATTTTGGCAAAAATCATGATGCATACATCAGGATTTTTGTTAAAAAATCGATCACTATCTGCAATGAAGCTACCGCGAAAAACGATTTTCTTTTTTATTACATTTCGATTCTATCGATTGATTCAACTTGTAATTCATGTCAGTGAAAAATAATTAACAATCGTTATGTTTAGTTATAATTCCTACCGATTCGGTAGCGCTGTTGCCTTTGTCCATTCTAAACCGATATTGTCGCATGCGACACTAAAATGGTAATGGGGCTACGTAGCCCCAAAACCGTTGTAGTTCACATATTTTTGGAATACTGCAATAGAGTGCGCTTTTGTATGTCCACACGATTGCACACGATCGCAATCACAAAAATTTGAGGGGATAAAACGTTGCCTGTCTTTTTAATTTAACCTGTTCTTGTGCTTCTAGAATGTAAGTATATAATTTTGTTAAATGAAGCTTAAAGAAATAACAATACTCATGGAATTTAAATTTTGATATTGTATACAACAAGTCTTTACGTAGATCAATTTTTATACTATGTTGTTACTTATCCTTTTGTGGGAGAGTAAACACATTTAACCTATTTAATTCATGTGTCAAACCGTATTTTCCATGAGAAACATATATGTAAATAAAGTAAATTAGGTTTTTTCATGGAAATTTAATTCAAGAAATATATCAATACACTTTATTATATCTTACAGATATTAATAAAAGAAAATTTGATTTATTTTCATTCCAGTTAAACATGTCAGAGGCTGAAGATACAGGGCAAGAAAAAGAGACACCTGCTGAACCTGATGCAGTGTCAGAGGAGGATAGGCAATATTTACTGGACTATGTAAGAGAAACAGAACAACGATTAGCAACAAAAGAAGAAATCAGAGCTGCTAATTTGAATCCCACAAGACCACCAGATACATATTTCAGTAAATTGGATTCGAGCCTTAAGAGAAATACAACGTTTGTTAAGAAACTTAAAAACTTTAGTATGACTCAGTTAGATGCTGTTCTAAAAGATATGGCCAATTTGAATTTGACAAAATATGTTAGCGAAGTTGCTACTGCGCTAGTCGATGCCAAACTGAAAATGACCGATATATCATCAGCCATTAAAGCTTGCAGCTTTTTGCATCAGACTTATGCAGAATTTTCAACGCACTTTTTCGAAAATTGGCAAAGAATACTCTCCTTAAAAGTTGGAGAAAAAATTAATAATCCAAGTAAACTAAGAGTAGACTTACGTTTTTATGCTGAACTTGTAAATGCTGGAATTTTTACACACAAACAGGGTCTACCACTTCTTGGTTCTGTATTAACAGTTTTAATAAATATGGACAAAGAAGAACACAACAATGCAAGCATTATATTAAGTTTCTGTCGCCACTGTGGAGAAGATTATGCAGGTCTTGTTCCTAGAAAAGTAAGGGAACTATCTGAAAAACTAAATACCCCTATACCCAAGAGCAAGCTACTCTCTCCAGATAAACAACAAAATGTAAGAATTCTATTGCGCGATTACTATAATTCATTGTGTAAACATCTGTTAAAAGAACATAAAGAGCTCCAAGCTTTTGAAAAACAGAACCGTAAGATATTACAAACTAGAGGTGAATTAAGTTCAGAAAGAAAGGAGAAGCTAGAAGCCCTTCAAGTATCTTATGAACGTCTTCTTAATGGGGTACAGAGTTTCTCTGATACTTTGGATGAACCTATACCTGAACTTCCCATAGATATTGAAATGAAGGCAGAAGCTGAGGAAACATTAAAAATGATTAACGAAGGAGAGGAAAATAGCATTTTAGAAGACATGTGGGAAGATGAAGAAACAAGACGATTTTATGAAGTGTTACCCGACTTAACAGTATTTCTACCAGGATCATATTTAAAAGAAGTACCAAAACCTGATGTTCCCATTACCGAAGAAGCTTTGGATGAAGAAATAACATTTGATGAATTAGAAGAGACTGAAAAAGTAGATGAACCAGAGGCAGAAACAGAAGAACCTCAAGTTTCCAACATAAGCAATAAAATATTATTAGATGCATTTCTTACTCATTTACCAAATTGTGTCAATCGTGAGATGATTGATAATGCAGCAGTTGACTTTCTTATGAATTTGAATACAAATCCTAATAAAAAGAAATTAGTAAAAGCATTATTTGGTGTTTCCAGGATACGTTTAGATTTGCTACCATTTTATTCTCGTTTAGCTGCAATTCTTTATCCTGTAATGCCAGATGTAGCAAATGAATTGTGTTTCATGCTAAAACATGATTTCATATATCATGTTCGTAAGAAGGATCAAATTAATATTGAATCAAAGATAAAAGTGGTACGCTATATAGGAGAGCTTGTAAAATTTAAACTTTATTCAAAAATAGAAGCATTATATTGTTTGAAAGTATTGCTCCATGATTTTACTCATCATTATATTGAAATGGCATGCAATTTGTTGGAAACTTGTGGAAGATATCTTTTTTGTTCTCCTGATTCCCACCAAAGAACAAAAGTTTATTTAGAACAGATGATGCGTAAAAAAGCTGTCACTCCGCTAGATTCCCGCTATGTAACAATAATTGAAAATGCATATTATTTTGTAAATCCACCAGAGTCAACTGGTGGAGTATCGAAAAAGGATAGGCCACCCATTCATGAATTTATTAGGAAACTTCTCTATCAGGACCTTTCTAAAACAAATACAGATAAGGTACTCAAATGGATGCGCAAATTAGACTGGGAAGATGAGAGCGTATCATCATATGCTATAAAATGTCTCACTGCTGCATATAATGTCAAATATTTAAACATTCGATGTGTTGGAAGTCTATTAGCAGGACTTGTAGCACATTATGAAACAATAGGTCCCCATGTGGTAGATGGTGTATTAGAGGACATAAGATTATGCATGGAAATTAATTTGCCTAAATATAATCAACGTCGTATTGCTATGGTTAAATATCTTGGAGAATTGTATAATTACCGTATGGTAGAGAGTGGTGATATCTTCAGAACTTTATATTTATTAATCACATTTGGTGTTAGCATGGATCATTCCATTCCAAGTGTTCTCGATCCACCCGATCATTTATTTCGAATTAGGTTGGTATGCACACTTTTAGAAACATGTGGACAATATTTTAGTGGAGGTTCAAGCAAGAAGAAACTTGACTACTTTTTAGTTTTCTTTCAAAATTATTATTGGTTTAAATATACAGATCCTATATGGACTCCTGAAAATCCCTTCCCAGTAGGAATAGATTATATGTATCGTGATACGTTGACAATGCTCAGGCCAAAAATGCAACTTTTTCAAAGTTATAAAGAAGCACAATGCGCCGTTGAAGAATTAAGAAATACATTGTATCCATCTCTCGGGAGTACCATTGCAGAAGATACGGAGCATATTAAAAAGGATTCTGACATGAGTGTAATTGTAGAAGGAGATGAAGAATTACTTGTAACACCTGGAAATGGAAGTGGTGATGCAAAAGGAATGGGAGATCTACATTTTGAGGAGTCTGAAGATTGTTCAGAAGCACAATCAGAAGAGGATTGGACAGCAGAAGCAGAAAGAGATGATACCATGGGAACTCAGGAAAATACTCAAGGAGATCAAAGTCTGTCAGAAGGTGGTAATGAGGGAGTTATTATGGATGGTACTGAATTAAATGCTGCTTTACCGGCAGGTCCAAAAAGAATGACATGTCCCGAAGATGATGATTTTCTTTCTGCACTCGATAAAATGGTATCCGATAATATACAAGATAGAATGCGCGATGCTGTAAAACCTCAACAAGTTGATATATCTGTTCCTCTGCATGTAAAAAGTACGAAAAAGACATATGAACAATTACAAGTGCAATCGTCTGATAATTCTACTGTAGACTTCATACTTATGCTAAGAAAAGGCAATAAACAGCAGTATAAAAATTTGGCTGTACCGGTATCGTCGGAATTAGCCATGAATCTTAGAAATCGTGAACAAGAACTGAAGGAAGAAAAAGAGCGTGTCAAAAGGTTAACTTTAAATATCACAGAAAGACAAGAAGAAGAAGATTATCAAGAAACTATTAATCAAGGTACTCGACCTGTAACAGTAAATTTAAACAGAGAACGACGACAAAAGTATAACCATCCTAAAGGCGCACCCGACGCTGATCTTATCTTTGGACCAAAAAAAATTCGGTAAACCCTTGTAACTTCTACATTGGTAGATACATATTGATTTGAACTTGATAAACATCATGGAGTTTCACTGTGTAGAATTTCGAGCAGTGTTACACATTTAAAAGTTTGATTTACATGACGCAATGTATTGTAATTACATGCAATACACTTTGCTTTTTACTTGAAGATGCATATCTACCGTTCACACAGATGGAATCTTTTCTTAATTACGTTATTTGCTTTCCAAACGTCACCATTGAGCAAATTGTGGGTAGGTGCACAAATACATGCAGAGATCGATCATGTCCGAATTATTACAATTGAACGTGTAAAGTTATAATTAGAACAATATTTCTCCAAATACTTCAATGTACTACTTATAATTAATCCTGTTTTTTAATGTTTCATATAATATGCACACCATGAGTAAGAACTCTTATGCACAAATAAATATTTCTATCAAAATTATTCATGCAAAGCGCGTCTTTCCTATCATAGATAAGATTTATTGATACACGAAATCTAACTATCTGTGCATGTAAATGGTCAGTTATATTTAATGTATACCTATTTATTTTTTACCTAAGAAATTATCATCATGTACAAAATGAATATAAATAAATGTTAGGTGCTTTTACATTCGATGCAGCTCTGTCATATAGCTTGCAGTAATGATATTACATGTCTACCGAAATATATGAAATCGATAATCATATAAAGTAATACTAAATGCATATAAGCACATGTTTATAATCTCGATTTATGGGTCTTCCTCCGCATCTTCAAACTGACCTGCCTCAACGTCCATTGGTTCATCTGCTTCAGTGCCATTATGATTAGCTCCTATTTGTTCTTGAAACAATAAATTCGTAATAGATTATTTAGGTAGATTAGTAACATAGTCATATTAAATGATTTACCTGTTGGTAATATGTATGGAGCATCACCGGCACCAACTTCATAATATTCAAAATCATCTTCCTCTGCGTCCTCGTAAATATCCTCCTCAGCTTTAAATATATATATATATATATATATATATATATTTGATATATATATCGAAGCATTAATAAACTGTCTAAATATATCATCCATATAATTACCATCAGAAAAACTATCTTGTGGGTCTGGATAAAGAGCTTGACAGTGATTCATTGCTTGAAACATTGCATCCAAATTATTCGTATCGTCAGGCTCAAATCTCATCTCTGTCATTGGGGTATCGCCTTCCTCATCTTCGTTCTCTGAGCTATTATCAGGGGATGGCGGTAATGGCACGTCTACGCGCAAACCAGTTTGAATAGTAAGCAAACTTGTACATTTAATATATTTCTTAAAATAATCGAAAGCATCGGATAATGCATGGTTACAAGATGTACCTGGAAGGTCTACCTTAGCATCGACCATAATGTATAAACACTGCCTAGGATAGACTTGTTGATCTCGGGAGATAGCGTGTAGGGAAATATGAGGGTATTCAAGAGAAAACCCTTGTTGCGTGTCACTGTCTATCCAGGATAGTAAACTGCCAATATCAATTTATATTAAAAACTTATTAAGTAAATATTTTAAATATATGCCTATTAAAAGAAAATTTTCATACCTTTCTGTAATATAGAGAGTTCCCTTTCCCACCTCTCTGTCATTAATGTATACGGTAGTATTTGGTTCTTCATGACGAATGCCTTCTTGTGGTGCTAGAAAGCTGCTAAGCACTACCATTTTTTCACCTGTAACATTTGAACAAATGTTTTTCTTTTTTGCATTAAAGCACACTGAATTAAATCTTAAGCCATTTTAAATGTATATGTCATGAATAAATTTTGATATTACGAAAGTAAGATCCAAACCTATGAGACACTTGAGGTTATACTACATCTATGAGAGTTAAAAGAAATGATTTGTTCGAATCTCTGTGGGGTACTTTATCAGAGATAATTGATGTAAGTTTTTCAACGGTGTAGGTCCATATTAAGGATGAATTAAGTTGATACCGGAATTTTTGAAGAGCGAGTCAACGTCAATGGCGCCGAAAATATACAGTTGTGCGTTAAATAGACTTGAGCTCGACAAATTTACGTTTTACAAAGATACTTAATCGCCAGAGTTTGTTGGCGTTAAGCTCTTTGCAAATACAAGCACACAGCTCTTGCCTTATTTATTTTACGCTATACTATTGTAAACACGACATAGGATGTAAAAATTTTTACCACTTGAATATATGCGTATTTTGAGGCGTGTGTTGATTTCCTAACTTCGCACTGGTTCAGACCTATCACGTGTACTCTTTCTCTCTTCTTCTTACAATCGCGATTTTGAATCTTACGCGCGAATGTAACATCGATGGATTCATAGAAAACTATCACACGTGTTCGTTTTAATAAAACGAATAATATTTTACTACGTATCTTCTGTAATCGCGTAAGCCTTATGTAATCATTTTAAGGATTTACAATAAGAGAATAAATCTAGAAATAAGAAAACGTACAGAGCCGTCTGAAAATGTTTTATTAAGATTACATATGGCAAGCGAGGCGTTTGTTTCCAATTCCTCGGACTGAAAATTCATCTTCGTAACAGTTTTACGTACATACATACATACTGCCAGTACAATACAAAGTCTTTTTGCAGTTTCCTGTATTTAATCCGCTACTTCAAATTAGCTTGGAGATGTCACCTCGACACGTTCAAAATCTTGTTCAGATCTCTTGTGCGAATAATTTTATTTTTATAAATCTGTACTATGCGAATACTACGCTTTGAACAATATACCTGGACCGAGCAACATAGTTATTATAGTATCTGCTTTACGACGATGCCCCTCCCCCCTTCAATGGTGAAATGCAATCCTATTTATGTCTGCTATGATATTAAAGAAATAAAAAAAAGGACTTTTGTAGAAATGCGTTCATTTAAAAATGCTACTAAAAATGCGTTCTCTGGCGATAAGAATAAAAAAAAAGTAAATAAATTTAAAAAAAAAAAAAAAAAAAAAAAAAAATAATAATAATAATAATAATAGCGAAAATAGTAAAATTGTGCGTAATTAAATAATTCTGTAACGTATCATATCCAGTCGTGCTTTACGCTTGATTCTAGCGGCATCGCGTATCTTGAATTAAAGCCTCTCCTGAGTTGATCGGATTCAATCGTGAATGATAAAGTAAATTTTTATACAAGAGAACAATATGTATACAATTTATAATTGAATTAAATAGCTATGCTACGTAATGGATTATGACTAAATATTACTAATGTTAATTGTGCATGTTTCATAAGTCGTGTCCATGGGTAACTGTAGTTTTTTTTTTTTTCTGTTTTTGTTTTTTTCTTTTTACTGTTTCAAAGGGTACAAGTTCCAAAAAGAGACAGTGCACAACATGTAACATGTCAGTCAATAACATTCTTGATATGTTTTATATTTTTAAATATAGTAAATAGTATCTCCAAGTAAGTAATGCAATATTACCAATGTAGTAATAGTAATAATAATAGAAGCAGTAGTAATTGTAGCAGTATTAGTAACAGCAATAGGAGATATTAGTATCTGGGAGATAGTAGTAACAATGGTAGTGACAGTGATCATAGCAATAGTAACAATACTAGTGTTAGTAATAATGGTTGTCATTTATCAGTTGGACGATAGCAATTGTGTGATGTATGATCGAAATGTAGTAGTATGGTAGAATTAGCGATTAGCGTAGTGGTGTTATTAGTAACAATTAGTTTATAGCAGATTAATCTTATACACCACTTTTTTGAAAGGGGTGGAAAAGAAATGAGAAATTTTTTTACTGGATTTAATGACGTGGTTAAATAATAAATAATGAAATAATGTAATTTTTTATGAGACATATAAAGTAAAAAATTGAAGAACATTGAGTATTATATCTTTACTTAAATACAGTTTATACTGTATAGAGATTTATAAAATTTGTTTGATAAAACAGACAAGAGTTTGCGATTAGTTAAAACAAACAGATATTTATATAGAAAAGAAGAAAACATTCCATACGTACGTTACGTATGTATACATGTAAATATGATTAATGTGAAGAGTTAGAAGAAATATTTTTATGTACAATTAGAGTAGTCATAGCGCAATAACAACAATAATAAGTAACATCAAGAAGACGATGTTTTTGCTAACTAAGCTCGAAATAAATATCTAAAAAGCAAGCTATCTGCTTGTTGTCAAACCACTATAATTCGAGACGATCTGTCTTTCATCTTGTCCTAATGTTAAAAAAAATCTTATTCACCACATGTTCTTCCCTTTGGAACTTCACCCTTTGTATCATTTTACGTCATCCATTCGCACATCTCTCTTAAACCGTAGATACAAAAGTCCTAAGAACGATGCTCTTAGGTAGCCTACAAACAAACTTAAGTTTGCAAGGTATTCGTAATTTCTCGATGCACGGTTGCCAAGTCTTGTATAAATCCAGCTAATCTGGCATTCAAAGTATCCAGGTTTTGTTTTTGAACTTTATTCGCACATAAAGCAAGTTCTAATTGTTCTTGGACAACATTTAACATATCACGCAATTCGGTATTTTCCTTTTGAAGGGCCTAGAAAGTAAGGGAAATAATTGAATATAATAAATTTGTCAGTTAACGTTACATAATATAACATACCACAAAATCTTTATTTTTCGTAGCCATAGTAAGAGCCTTGATTTCTTCATTTCGAGTTCTTAATTCACTTTCCAATGCCTCCACTCTTAGCCTCAACGCTTCACTATTCCCTTCCGCTATTTTACCAGCTTCGAGTTCCGCGTACTTTGCTTTTACCCTGGCATTTTCTTCTTTATATAACTGCAATTGCCTCTTCCACTCATCCACATTAGCTGTCGATTCTTGCAGCGCGCTCGTCAATCTAGCATTGTTTGTCTTAAGCGTAGCCAATTCAACCTGTAACGCAGGTCATGTTGTAAGAATTGTGGAAAATTGAAAAACTTAAAATGTATTTACATTCCTATTATTCTTTATCCTTTGCATATGCATGCTCTGATGTAACCAGAATTAGTATTGAGCACGTAGGAGCATATCGTGCTACAAACATACCTCCCATTTTTTGGCATTAGCAGAACTTTGAGCTAAAGCAAGCTTCAACCTGTCATTTTCATATTTCAGCTGCATCTCTGCCGACTGTCCAGCTTGCGTCGAACCAAGTTGGGCTGATTTCCCTTGATGCTGCGGGCTTTCTGTACTCTGCTGAGAAACACTTTGTGATCTTGAATGGACTGCATTTTTCAATTCGTCGTCCGTTTTATTTTGACAACTGCCAGGTAAGGGACTGCTGCTTACCGAAGACACACTGTTTTGAGCAGAGATCATGTTTGCATTTGGATTAGGGTTATTCGATGCGGACACATTAGAGTTGATCATCGAAGAATTTGGTGGATCTATAAGATCCTGCTCCGAAGAAGGCATCCCCGATCTCGACGTGATTGGACTAACGTTTGCGCTAGTAGCTGGTGTGACCGACGAGCTATTCGATTGTAGCTTAGCACTAGCTAATTTAGTTGCTTCTTTCACCTCGTGAAATTTTTCGATAAACTGTCGAAAGAAAATTTTACCAAACGTGCTTATAAAATATGAAAAGCTACGAAGTTAGATAAGTACAACAAATACAAACCTTGCCTAACTCCGCTTCGGACGAGAATCCTAAACCATATACGGTATTAGCCCTGACGTCGGACCACTGACCAAATTTTTGCGATGTTTTAGTAAAGGTCATGTTCGGTGTAATAGTGCTGTTAATTACCGCCTAAAAGTAACATAAAAGGATGCCAATGTTATCGGTAGAAAACAGATTTTCCATGCGAAACTAACAAAGAATTACCTTCGATCCTTCAACAGATATTATTCTATAGAGACTTCTAGTCGAATCATAAAAAAAGGACACAGAGACTGCAGCTGTCGAGGCAGATACCCATGAACGTTTAGTTTTAGGATCAATATGAAATACGTGCGCCTTGCACGAGAAAATTGGTTGTTCGCTGTAATTAATAATGGAAGGTTAGAACGTAGAAAATATTTGTTTGATCCAGCTACACGTAATCCCAATTTGGATAAATAATAATCGTAAGTATGTTTCTTCGTTCGGGACTTTTACTTTGCTCTAAGTTTTTTTTTTTCAAAGCAGTTGTCGTTGCCGTTTGTGCAGATGTTCCATTGTGCAAGATAAAGCAGTTATTATTTTGTTAGAAATAAGGAGACAAATTTGTTTATAAAAATTGATGAAAGTAGAGATCCAATTTAAATTTGTATAGGTTTTATATCATTCCGGAGGAAGTTTAGGAAATAAGTGTAAAATAAAGTCATATCATTAAAAATTCTCTTACAAAAGATAACTATATTTCTGATATAGATTTTGCAATTACTACAAACAATACATGCAGTTTGTACAATTTAAATGCAAACAAGCATCGAGGAATCAAAATAACATGTTGGCAATAATAGATGTTCCGTAATTCATAATAAAATAATAATATTTAGCGTAAGAAATTAAAAATTAGTTAACTATATAAGAATGTGCATGCCTATTCATGCAAATAAGAAACATAATTGCATTATGTGGTTCATCTGAAAACAAAAAAGATACGTCATACACTTATCATCAGAAATATATGCATTATAATTTAGAAATTGATAACAAAGAAACAAGTCAAATTTAAGTAAGTTATTCGGATAGAAAAATAATATAATACCAAACGACAAATAAGAAATATAATAATAACTCATGGCAGTCTTTAATCAAATATAATGAAAGAACAGATCACAGTGTTATTGTTTATATCATACAAAACTTTTACATGACTTTCAAAGCAAGTCACGATTTTTACGATAAGGCCGCTCTACAAAATAAACTATTTTTTTACGGGAGGATCATGTATATCAAATTTGGTTAGCCCATTAGAGAGATAGATAAAGGCCACGCTGAAAAAAAACGGAAAAATAAGAAAGGTTATTCTCGTACGGTCCTTTTTCATATGTACAATTCGTCTTTGTACAATATCGATGGTAAACTGGCGCAACAAAGTATGGAGGATGAGTTTTAACCAGACTGACCTATTTTATATAAATTGACAGAATCGACCGTTTAATAAATCGACAACAATTAATGCGAATGTACGACGTAAAAATTGATTTTCGTATGTAGACACATTACACACCCTTATGAGGCGGCGCGAGTCTCACCGTATTCACTTACCCCATTATTTCTTTACTCGATACCGTGCTAGTAACAGTTACTCCAATAAATAATACAAATCCAATAAAATTTCCAAGGGAAAGGATCGCAGAGTATTCTGATATTTGACAAGGAACCCCTGTGCGAAAAGCAGAGACCCACCAGTTGACAGCCGCCATCGGCCAAATTCTATAGCGAGCGGCAATGATTACGCGATACCATGAAAGTAGACGAACACTTACACGACACCTGGATTTAATCGATTTTCTACAAAAGCTTGCGTTCACTGAAATTACTAGATGTCGGGGCACGAAGCGCAGTTAAACGATACGCACGGTGAAGAGAGGCGTGAAAATATCAGCCAATCGCAAACCTTCGCGTAGTACGCGACAGGTTTAGGGGAAATGCGAAGAAAATCGAGCGCGTATCGCGTCTTTTCATCTTTTCTCTTAATTAACGTAATTTATTTATTTTCATTTCGATACACCATCTATTAGTTTATTTAACTTATTAAGAGCGAATGACGGTAACGATATAACAATCGATAAACAATCGATCGATCAAATATCTCCATATTTCCCGCTACTGTGATTGGTTCGGAAAAGAGAATTCTTCATTAGATCATAGGCTTTTATCTCTTTCTAATCAAACAAACGTAGAATTGTTTTATCGTTTAAAAACGTTCGACGATGCCTCGAAGTTTACAAAAATAATATCATATAGATTCGATCGATAGAACGCTTAAAGGTGCGATTTCATGCTGACGCTTGACGCTGATTTTGAGCGTCAAATTTGGTCACGTCGTACAATTTTGACAGAACTGCCCCCTATATAAAATACAGCGCCAAATGCAACGATACTGCTAAAACAGAAGTGTCAAAATAAGTAATCAGCCGAAATCGAATTAAATCGGACGAAAAAGAATTTCAGCTGCTCTTGTATGCAATGAATTATTGTTAGAGTATGCAAAAAAGGAAAAATATTCCATAAAACGTTTCTTGATCCATCCAATATTTAAATTACGCAATGAACATGGTTTTCTTCAAGCCATTTTTCCAACTCTCTTTTCATATTCAGACCGTAAGCCTTTGTAATCGTATTCTAAACATTGTTTAGCTTTGACGCTGCATTTTATATAGGGTGCAGTTCTGTCAAAATTATACCATGTGACCAAATTTGACGCTCAAAATCAGCGTCAAGCGTCAGCATGAAATCGCACCTTTACGCATACGATCTCGAAGTTGGCAACGATCGCGGTAGCTGCGCGAGTTGTTTTGCGCCGTGTATTACATCGACTCTAGGTGGGATTCGAATTCTCTCACTCTGTCGCCTTCTCCAGCCATGCCTTTGTAAAGAGAGGTGGTGGCAGATGAGAGATCGTCCGGCACGATACCTGTCTCTGTTTCTTCCGAGAACGCTTTACTCGCAAAGAGAGACAATGAAAGTGCGGCGCGCCGAGTGGGTGTCGGATTGGAGGGGATCACCATGAGAGAAAGAGAAGGAGAAAGAGGTGCCTCGAAAGGGGGGTGGAAGAGGAGTAGGGTGAAGGTGCGCGCGCGAGGTGGATGGATAGATGGAGAAAGCGAGAAAAGTGTAGGAAGATAGAAAAAGAGCGTGAGTAAAGCCAAGCTAGCGAGGGAAGGAGCAAGAGAGAGAGAGAGAGAGAGAGAGAGAGAGAGAGAGAGAGAGAGAGAGAGAGAGAGAAAGAAAGGGCAACGGGAGGGCAGAAGTCGTTCGTTCCGCGAGCCGTGTCATGGCCGATCATCATTGTGAAAGAAAGAGAGACTGGTAGCGCGCGCGCCGGACGGAGAGAGATAGAGCGGTGAGTGAACGAGTGCGTGATAGAGAAAGAGGTGAATAATAAAGGGGAGAGGGGGGTAAAAATCTGGAGATAATGAAATGACGGTGCGTTCGAGCGAGTAGGCGCGAAAACGGTAGTGCGCACTAAGAAATCGGGTGTGCGTGTGTGTCCGGTTAAAAGAAAGAAAGGAAGAGAAAGAACGCGCGCGCGAGGGAGAGAGAGAGAGAGAGAGAGAAGAATCGACGACGTGTTTTTCTCGATGCGGAAGCTCGCCCGAGCATACGCGATAGAGGGTGCTTTCGCGCGTGCTTAAAAAAAAACCACTCTCCTTTCTTATCGCACAACGATGAACAACTTCAACTTCAGTGAATTGTGTTGCCTTTTTTGCTGTCCGCCCTGCCCATCGAGAATCGCCGCGAAGCTAGCGTTCCTACCGCCGGAACGGACATACAAGTTTGTCGAGAACGAGGGCTCCACGAAGTTTGCGATCGCCCTGTCGGAACGCGCCGAGTGGCAATATAACGAGAGAGAACAGGAATCGATCGAAGGTTTTTATACTAGGACATCGAGGGGCAACCGTATAGCATGTGTTTTCGTGCGCTGTTCGGCAACGGCACGATTCACCTTACTCTTCTCACACGGCAATGCCGTAGACCTCGGACAAATGTCTAGCGTCTATCTAGGACTTGGCTCGAGAATAAATTGTAATATATTCAGTTACGATTATTCGGGATACGGCTTGTCCAGCGGTAAGCCATCCGAGAAGAACCTCTACGCGGACATAGACGCTGCGTGGCACGCTCTCAGAACGCGATACGGTATCAGTCCGGAAAATATAATCCTCTATGGTCAAAGTATCGGGACCGTGCCCACCGTTGATCTCGCAACAAGATACGAGGTTGGCGCGGTCGTTCTACATTCGCCGCTCATGTCCGGCATGCGTGTTGCATTTCGAAGTACCAAGAGGACTTGGTTCTTCGACGCCTTCGCCAAGTAAGAATCGCTATTCTCTTTGTCTTTATTCTTTTGCATCCACCTATCGCTTTCTCTCCTTCTCTATATATCTCGTACGCTGCATCTCGTCGATGACGCATCCCTCTTACGTGTTCGTCCTCTCGTAACTAATCCGTAAGTCTCTCGTTTACCACGAAAGGTACTTTCCCTTCGAGTTTCGATGTGTCCAAATGAGATACGCGTGCGACGAAATACGAGAGAGAGAGAGAGAGAGAGAGAGAGAGAGAGAGAACATAGATCTATGTCGACGCACACGTGCTTTTTGCTAGTAATAGCGACGCTATGCGGAAAGCTGTATCGCGAGTCTCGCTTGATGACGCTCTTTTCAAATCCGATTATTCAATCTTTTCGCGAAATACGCTCCGGGAAGCAACAAAAGTTTGATAGCCGCGTCACGGAAACCTATGAATCGCCCTGTTCGTTGCTCCACGCGACTCGCTAATTGGTATTAACTTTTCCTCTATACTCCATGTCAATCGAATGACTCTTGCCCTACCACAAAAGACTTTTTGTTGGAAAGCAAAAAGAGTTCGGTCTTCCTCCTCGTCGAGCTTGATATACCAATGACGAAGCTCATCGGCATGCACATATTCTGATTACATATATTTCTTGAAGCATTATCGCTAACTTATGCGTTTCTTTTTATGTTTACAGTATAGATAAGGTACCCAAAGTAACATCTCCTGTTTTGGTAATTCATGGCACGGCGGATGACGTTATAGATTTTAGTCATGGGCAAGCTATTTATGAAAGGTGTCCAAGAGCGGTAGAGCCGTTGTGGATAGATGTATGTACATTTTGCAATGGTTAGATATGTAAGGAGAGTAGAAATGGATTCCTAACGCTTCTTTTTTGTTGCAGGGTGCTGGCCACAATGACGTAGAACTTTACAATCAATATTATGAACGACTGAAGCAATTTGTAAGCATAGAATTGGTAAACTGACGGCGACTCAGCCTCTCCCAGAGTCAGGGGGAGCTGGGAGGTGGGGATACGCAAGTTAGCAGCCAGAGTCGCACTACTTCGAACGATTCAAATACAATTAGCTCGATTTGGACGAGTTCTCCGACTGAAAAACTTGTCTAGCAGTCACTTCCCACAGGGGAAAAGGCTCCTGACCTCCCCTGTGACGAAGAGTCATCTTTCGCTTCGGTGGATGATGTATTCTTCTTCTGCGAACAACAAGCAGCAGACAGCCAAGAAGTTTATTCTAAGCAGATCTCAAAGAAAAATCGTTTTAAGAATGGAGATTCGTGTTTGGATGGACGTACTAAGAAACCGAATGCAGAAGTCGGTACTAAGGATTCTAAACAGAAAAGTTGTTCCACCAGTACCGTGGATAAAGAACAAGGTAAAGATGACTTTGAAAACACCGCTAGCTGTCACGACGTTCGAACTAACAATACCGGCCAAGCTGCTAAGAAATCTGCAAGCTTGTCGAAATATTACAAATACGTGGATGGAAAATTAAAGCCGATCCCCTCTTTCCCAAATGCTCCTGTCGCCGCTAAAAAGGAGAGTACCGATTTGAAGGATATTCATAGTAACCTTAAATCGGAGAAAAAGAATCCTCTGTCTGCATTTTATTACAATGGCGTAGAATCTGCATTTGGTTCGCATTATCCTTCTAAGAGCTGCTGCAAGCAACGCTTACGTACGTCGATCGTCGAAGGTATTACGAAGGGGAAGAAAACCGATGAAAAGGAGGATCGTAGTCGTGGCGCAAAGTATGCCGAGACCACGAAGAAGTTTTCGTGGACTGGAAAAGGCAGCAAATCGATGTGCAGCAAGAGCTTCGATAAATCGGGAAAGGAACAAAGCAAAAGCGACTTAACGGAACGGGTACCGAAGAACAGAAAGCGAGGATGCATTCCTCTGAGAAGTCTCGGTCGATCGTCCTTGACGATAGAACCGGATAAGATCACCATAAGTCTGTCCAAGTATTCCCCTTGCGCGAGTAGGCTCGCGGCTAGTTCGAAAATTTTGTCGAACGATTTAGGTGCGAATTCTGATAGTCCCTTGCACGTTGCACGATCCAGAAGTCCGTCGCGCGTCGATGTACAAACGGATAATAGCGCGTTGAAGACCGTCGATCGAACCTCGATGCAGGCCAGTTTATCTTTGAACATACAACAATTTCTTAAGACTCGATATGCTCCGCGTAGTAAAAGTGTCGACGATAGCTGTGTTACTTCGCCGACCAGCGAAGCTACGACGCTTAGTTATTCACCCACCGGCACCGAGATATTGTCTTTAGGAGAGGTCGGTCCGCAAACATCGTCCGCCAAAGGATCCGCTAGTTATTCCGAAGTGAAAGAGAAACTGGTCGTGGAGTGCTCCGATAAAGTTCAAAGAGCGTCATTAGAGACTAAGTGTTAATAACTTCATACATCTCGCCCATTGCTGTTCCGCCATTCTCTTCCATGCGTCTAGAAGACGACGACACGCAAATTTTTATTCGTTAACGACGTGTTTAGACTATATTATAATATCAGTGATATCGTCATGCGACAGCATACACGGACACATACACATACATACACGCGTTTGTAAGGTTTACACTCTATTTCAAGGAATGCGAAGGTATATACGCGCGTACGCATGTTTCTCACGTATTCTTATTCGTGTATGCGCATGTTTCGTGCATGCACGCGCAATGCGCGAACAACGGAGTACCCCCGCGATGCGATTGCGAAAAATGTTCGTGTGACAAATAAGCCAAGTATTATTTCTATTATTTTTTTATTATAATCGATACCGCAGAAGCCGATCAAGGATCGTTAGCGTTCAGTTTGCATCTGTAGAAACGTTCTCTTATTCTTTTATTCTTTGTTAGAAAAAGCGGAGGAATTTCAACCATGATTGTGCAATATATCAATTTCTTCATGCTTTTGATTTTATTATTTGATAAGAATGTACAAAATTATCGTACCGGTAGTAACGACGAAGAGTTTTTTTAAGCGAGAAGTGATAATAGCATTTGATGGGAGGGGTATCCCTTTCAGTCGTTCTAATTTTCCTTTCCACGCGTCTTCTGTTATTCCTTTTTAGCTCCAATCCTACGATAAATTAGCGTGTCATTGTATGGTCGAGATGTTTGTATGATAGAAGATAAGTTTTAAGTATGAAAAAATATTTGCGAACGCAAACGAACAAACACGAGTATGTGACCTTACTATGAATCTAGCTAGCTGATAAAAAACCATTAGTTGACAGGAAATACGATGATATATTATTATTATTTTGTCTAACGATTATTATCACGTAATGGGAATGCAATATTCGAGCGTATTAAGAATTTACTTATTCGAGGATCGTAGCAACGTGATGTTATTTATATAAAAAGACATGATACAAAAAAACAGCAACATTAGCGACGACATAAGCGAAAAGAAAAACTTGAGAAATTGGAAAAGTTACACTCATGTCGGATGCCATTATCGCTTCTCACTGTAAATACGTTTTATCTTTACCGATTCACACGTTGGGTTTTTTATTTTATTTTTTTTTTTTGTTACACATCTCTAGAGACTCAGTGACTTTCTTTCGCAAACATAAAACTTTACTTTCGGTTGTGTAAACGAACGGTAATTAGTAATGATTCGCATTCTAAAGGCGATTGAGTGAGGCGCGCGCGTTGAAAAGATTACAAAAGCATCTGTGTTAGTAAAGGGCTGAGATATCTTCCATGATAGTAAAGATTCTTTTTAGGATAAGGTTGGATAGAGAATATAACGTATGACGATGCGAGGTCGTACGTACGTATATATATATACGCAATTTCTTAGCGGGTGCGACTTTTGCATCCCGTCGTGAACGTTGATCGTGACGAGAGGGAAACGTAAAGCAACAATAAAAAGAATGGAAATAGCTAGGGACAATATAACTGCCAAATTTGACTATGAATTAGTTAACTTCTAAAGAGGCGAACCGTGTGAAGGATCTTGTCTATAGGTATGTTTCTCGTTAGTATTTTTATATCTCGATAATGTATATAGAGTGCAATTAAATCATCTTCTTTATTAGTGTACGCATAACTACGATACACGGCGACATTTGCGACGGAATTCGAGCGGAGCCTATGGAATGGAGAGAAAAAAAAAAAAAAAAAAGAAACGACAACAAGCAAAAATAAAATGCTCGACGTGCAAAGATGTCTGTCGATACACACGTGATACCGATTTCATTTTAACGATTAGCAGTACCTAAAACTACTCACGAGCGACCTCGATAATTTTCTATAAAGATTAAGGAGATGGCGTCGATAAGTGGCCATAGTCGCCTCGTATCTTCACGCTCTTTACTTAATACAAAACAAATAGAGCCCCAATTCCATAGAGAGACACATCTTCCATTAGGTTTGGCGACTGGTGATTGACTTGGAAAGCATAAGCTCCGCTGGGGGTTTGCTATCCCTCCGAGCTCTGAGAGCAACTCAACGTAAAAATCTTATCATCCGAGGCGATGTCTCGTTCAAATTCTTTTCTCACATTCGTAAGTCTATTAACACGGTGTGCGATGTTCGTCACCTCGTTGGACGGCCAAAAGTAACTGCAAACGGGATCAGAGTGGGTAGAACTGGGGCATAAGTTTTGAGGCACATTAAGAGCGTGAGATGGAAGGAGAATGTGTTGTACTCCTGGGGTGACTCCGGTGAGGTTTGACGGGAGCATTTAGCGTAAGAGAAGACAAGAAATGGTAGGAATGCTGCACGAAGCCGTGATAATATGAGAATTCATGGTCTTTTGGTTCTTCGAAGCATTAGAGATCGCGTGGTAAAGAAGATCGCTACTCTTGTGATCGGTGGTACAATCTCATTCTAGTGAAACTTTTTAGTTTTAAGAAGTTCAACTTCGTAATCCTTCGATAAATTGGATTGTTTTTTATCGATTTAAAAAAAGTAAAATGTCGAACGACCTACGCGTGAGATTTCGCGGCGAAATCGAAGGATTCTTCCAAATCTTCGTTCAACGATTCCAGTTTTATGGATCTTTCGACGAACGTAGTTTTGTATCCGTTTGACTAAGCTTTGTCGAACCAGTCGCACAGGTTTTTTTTCCCCCCCTTTCTTTCCGTAAACCATAAACGACGTTCTCTTCCAGGATTATATTCTTCAAGGTGTGACCGGTCGAATACAAACCTTGTTGATCTTTGTTGATTTCGATATTTTATACTATTTTTTTTTTATTTTTATTTTTCTAACGACTACTTTCGTTAATACGTACTTTATACGAAATGACGGGAAAACTATGTAAACGGAGTTATTAATGTTATCCACGCGAATCACGATCATCGTTTGTCGATCTACGTATGTTTACATGCATTCCATTGGCTCCTTTTGTAATGTCGCTGATTTAATAAGTATTTCGTAAATCATAAAAAAGACATTTGCATTGTTTCGTGTTCGATAGGGGAATAAAAAAGAGAAGGATTTTTGTACGGCGCACGACAATTCGGACGTGTATGTCCCTGCCTTTTCTCTCTCTCTCTCTCTCTCTCTCTCTCACACACTCACTCACTCACTCACTCACTCACCCACCCACTCTTCGTCTTTGTTCCCAACCCCCTTTTTTTACTGTCTACCTCTCCTTCTCTATCCCTCTATCGCGCGCAGTGCGATCGACCGGTTTTCGAGGAGCACTTTCGTCTTTCATCGTCGCATCCAGCGAGAAAAATGATGCTCGTTTGCGTATATCGAGTGTCACGATTCGCGGTATGCACCGGTATTTCTAATTGTACATAATAGCATGTAAGCGATGTATTAGGAGTAACGTTATCCTACTTTGTTTTCTCTTCGGTCGTGTCTAATGTACTTACGGGGAAGCACGCGAAGAAGGAAAGAGCTCGATTTTATCGAGGCTCGCGTTTCCATCGCGGTCGAGAACGAGCGTAAACATAAGTTCGTGACGACGAAGTTGATCGAAGCTTTTTCTTCGAGATAGAAAAAAAGTATGGCGAGACGGTAGAGGAAAAGGTGAGAGGAAAGAGGGGAGAGATCGAAGATGAGTCGACCGTAGGACGAATATACCGAAGATTTATTGTTAATTTAACGCGAACACGGACAAATAGTTACGAACGATTATTTCTTATGATAATGATGTAGAAAAAGAAAAAAATTAGACGGCAGAGTGAGAGAGAGAGAGAGAGAGAAAGAGTGAGAGTTAGACATAGTAAAGATGGAACAGAAATTGGAGGGGAAAAGATAGGAGGAAATAAGAGAATGAAACATGTAGGGGTAGAGAAACATAAAAAAAAGATACTTCTATATAACTCTGTGAGGGTTATTTTAGAATTTTATACTTCCACCACACTCGACTTGACCGTACTGTAAGAAGTACATTGCAAAGTACTTTATTAATCTTGTGAAATGTTAACACGATGTATAATTACGATGTAAATTACATGTTTAAGCACACGTCACTGGTGTTTTCTCAATTATTATCCATGCCGCCATAACTCTCGAGGCGATTCGTTTTTCGCGCGAAAAAGTTTCGACGCGCGCAATTCGAATCGCGTCGGGGCGTACGCTCCGGTAGTATATGCCATCGTACGTACGTGAATACGTAGGTCCCACCTGCTACGTCTCCACACGTACGGATTCACGCTGGTACTAACAATAAGTTATTCTATATCGCGCGAAGGCCAATCCCTTTCCAGTGGTGTTCCGTTCGTAGCACAGGAGGAAGCGTCGCGAGAGTCGTACGGAGCCGGCTTCTTTCCCTGGACTTGTCTCGGCATCTTCTCGGTGCTGCTCGGCTCACCTGCGCTGAAACCTGATGCGGACGATAAAAATGAGAACAGGTTACCGGACGCCGTCAACTCGAGTTCGTACGGTACGTCGTCGTCGTCGTCGTCGTCGCCGTCGCCGTACGAGCGAATAAAGTCGCTTCGAGAAGGAAGGCAAACTTCTTTAGTTATACATACGTTTTATGATATGTTTATCAAAGTTGTTCCTAAAAAATTGCCCAAGTTTTATACTCTTTCTCTTTTTCACTTTGTTTCTCTTTCGAAGAGAACGCTTTTATTTTGAACTTTTTTTTTTTCAGACACTCCTGATCCTCGTATATCCATCGGTTGTTCGCTCGAGATATATCACGCTTCTCTTGCTTTCTTTTCTTTCATATTCCAAGGATTTCTCTTGTCATTTTTAATAACTACGTGCCTGTAGGAACGACACCGCTCTCGTTGCTTTTCACACAACGACAGTCGGACCCGTAGAACTAATACGCATTGTTCCGTCCGCTCGTTATTATAGCGTTGTTAGCCTTCGTCTAGCGGGAAGTAAGATAGAAAGAGAAAGAACGAGAGAATGAGCGAAGAGGGGAGGGGGAGAGGGACGAACGGAGAGCTTTGGCCGGTGAAGAACTCGGTAGCCGGAGAAAGGGGTACACGCGAATCTCGCGGAAACACTGGATGGCGTGCAATTTCTATATAGCGAGGATTCTAACCTATGCACGCTCATTTACCGAAGGAAACAGTTACAAACTTCTCATCGAAATAGACGTATATAGTTATACAAAGAAATTAGAGCGAGGAATTAAGAGAATAACGTTTATGATTTTAAAAATAAAAATGGTGGTCAAGCGTAAAAAAAAGGTATGGCGGACGTTAATCTAGATATATCTTAATCGATCTCGATCGATATCTTATATCGCTACGAGTTATCGCCTGGTCCAAAGGGAGAGGGAAGACGAAGGCTCGTGAGACGTGCCAAATCTCGGGAAAGCAATCACGGTGACGCGAAATATACATAGACGCACGTACGTCGGACGTCGTGAACGTCAGTGGGGGCCGAAGTGAATTGAAAGGAACGTATCGTGCTGGCTAGCTACTCGAAGGGACCGAAGAATGGCCGTGGACCTCGGCCCGTAGCGTCTGAGCGAGGTGCAGTAGGGGGCACGTGAGTCGAAGCGAGAGAGACAGAGCGCGCGAGTTGGTCGAGCGTGCGAAGGGGTGGGGGAGGCGGCACGGTGGGGGTCGAGAATCGGCGGTAGCGGCAGTTGCGATCCGAACGTCGTGCGTGAGCCTTGTGTCGTTCCGTCCTCTACGCGCGTCGACTCTCGCGTCCGCGTTGCACGTCGTATAACGACGACGAGGAAGAGACGAGGCCTCTTCCTAATTTAATTGTTTTTATTATTATTATTATTATTATTATTATTATTATTATTATTATTATTATTATTATTCTACGTTTTGTGCTTGCCCAATTTTGTGAACGAAGTAGTCGACGACGCCGTGTAATCGCACGCGCTCGCGCTTTTTTAACGTTTCTCTATTTTAATCGAAGCGAAAGTGACAGAGAAGCAGTGAGACATCGATTGAGTGATCGAGGCAGTGTTTTATACTACGTTTCGTGCTCGACGCGAGGCAAATCAGCGCGTCATGGCGTCTCCATGACGACGATCGCCAATTCGGCGTTATCGTTGGCCGATTGGTGCACGCAGTAGCAGTGAAGGCGCGGCTCTTTACCTCGGTCTTCTTCTTTGCGTCTATCTATCATCATCGTTTTCCTCGTTCAACTAAGTAAACGAAAAAGCAACGTTGTTTTACATCGGCTTTCCTGGAATACGGAAACGAGACGTCGTGGAACGAGGCAGTGAGGATTTACGGGGATTTCGACGCAAGGACATTTTTACGATTCGCTTTTCTGGTAAGTGCTTACGATCATTTTCTGGACGATCGCCGTCACCGTGTAAATGAATTTCGATACTTGCCGTCGAAGCGTCCGACGCTAGGGGGCGCTCATGACTCTTGAAACTCACCGATTCGCGCCTATTTTTTCCTTCTCTCTTTCCTTCTCTTTTATCAGCTCGAACATAAGCAAGATTCTTACTCCTGAGTCGATTTCATCGTTGTTCGTTGGTCGAACGTACGTTCCCCGCGATTCATGATTTATATTGCGAATACAAGAGGAGGAGGAGTAAAGAGAAAGACTACTTTTATTGCGTGTTTTGTTGCGTGACGCGCTTACCGATGTAGCCCTCTCTCTTTCTTTCTCTCACTCTTCTTCGTGGTTCGATGCCGAGTATAATCGACGTTCCTCCTCCCCCCGTGAGGAACGGCACCGCTCCTTCTTCGTCATGAAAATTGCCATGCGAGAATAGCCTCACGGATCGTCGTCGCGTTTCTCGGGTTCAAGGGCGTAAAGAAAATTCGAATTATTACACGCGATACGAAATTTGCATACTTTTCGAGCGCTTTTCCACGATTTTCTTCATGTAACGAGAATTGAGGGCGAGTGTAATGGCCGTCGACGCGAGTAAAAGGTGGAAAGTACTCGTAAATCACGGGAAGGGGGGGTCTCTTCAAAGACATCCACGTTTGGTAGACATGGTATATCAATCTAATGGGTAGAATACGGTCTCTCTCTCTCTCTCTCTCTCTCTCTCTCTCTCTCTCTTACCACATCAAGGGGTCCGTCTAATACATCGAAGACCGTTCTCTACTTTGATAATTTTCATCCGAACGAGACGATGCGTCAAAGCGAGTCATCGAAACGTCTCGATTTATTTTATTGGTTTTTCAAATTATTGGCATGCGTCAACAGTTTTATCGGTAAACGTATCATGATTCATCCACGTCGTATTTGCTCGACGAGTTCGATCTATTTAAAAGTTAATGCGAAGAGAAAAATCCCACGTGATAGGTAGTAACGCGTTATAACAAAATAAAATACGTAGACGATTGTCAGAGTTCGGACATTTCATAAAAATTTAATCGGTGTCATTAGCAGATCGACGTAACGAAGATTTGAATATATAATATTTAATGTTTTTGAATACGTATGTAAAAACAAGTAGCACAAATAGCATCGATAGATGGCACTCCGGTATGTTCTAATTTTAAACTCGTCATTCGAAAATCTCTCCTTTTGCACGTCAGCATACTGTTTATAGTCGATAAGTTAAATCCTTTTATGTCAAATAGCACGAGCGTATCGTAACTTTACCGACAAAGCAAACTAGAGGCTTTCGTTCGGGTTAGACTTCGAGTTAGAGAGAGAGAGAGAGAGAGAGAGAGAGAGAGAGAGAGAGAGAGAGAGAGAGAGAGAGAGAGAGAGAGAGTGATAGATACAGAGAAGGCTAGAGAGAGAGAAGCGATTGAGGGAGAGGGATGGATAGAGAGAAGAGCGATTTACGTCACTTTGATTTCGAAGTCAAACGGACTACTCTCGCAGCACTGGTTGCTCTCGACGGTTCATTAAATAGAAATTAGACGTTCCCGACGGCTTAGGACAGAGGCTACGCCTGTAATTACGCGTGGCTTAAGCGCGCAAACGGCGTAAGGGCAAAGCAAATGTGCGGAGCTCGCAGCAGTTCGGCGGCGCACGAACTACAAGCAAGAAGACGTCATAAGCCACCCCCGCTCGTCTATAAGCGTCCGTCGCTTAAATAATATTGAAAATCTTTAAAAATTCCCTTTTTATCGAAATCGTGTCGTAAGATCGTCCAACGCCATCTTAAACTATATCTCTACCCTTTTCGTGAACGTCAGAATTTCCGGGAATCAAGTCACGTGGTCATCCGTTGACTCTCGTAGTCCTACGAGTACATTTAGGTCAGTGGTGCTCAAACGACGCCGAAGCAAACGACCAATCACGATTTTATCGCGACATACATACACGGTAGTATAAATTCATGTGAAAATACATTTTTGCTAATAAACATAGAGAAAAACTTGTTTTTCGAATTTTACGTTGGCAAATGCGAGAAATTTGATTCACGTATGTATATAAGTATATATAGGTATTAGCGTTGCGCTTTTGATATACACAAATTGGTTTTCGGGGTAGGAGATACGACGGAAATGCGAACGTAAACTCGAATAAAAACACAAACACGTTGAACGACCGGGCACAGATAATCGCGTATGTACGATGGAAGTCTAGAAAGTTGAAGGGAGCAAACCGTAGTACGTACGCGAAGCGGCCAGACCGGCTCCCAACGTTTTCTACGTTCCAAACCGGTTTTCTCCCTCCGTTCCTTTCTCTCTCTCTCTCTCTCTCTCTCCCCCCCCCCCTTCGACGAGGCCCGTAACTCCAACGTAACGACGCGCGGTCGGCTACGATAAGCAAGGTAGTGGTCAGGCTATGGCTACATCTGGCACGACGTAAGAAAAGCACCACCGATGTTTAGGAACTATTCGAAGTTCGAGATACGCATGCTTTTTAACAATAATAGCTTTGCCGTACGTTTTCGCCTTTTAACACTCCATTTTCTCCCAAAATCGATACTTTTCTTTCGTATCTCTTTAATGTATTCCTGCTGGATTGCTTTATCGTTGTTACTTTGGTAGGTATGTTTCTACTTTGAGATAAGAGTTTGAACATTTTAGATGACGTTTGTTATATTAATGACTTTTTATATCTGTGATTTATAATTTGTATTCTCTATTATTTAACTCTTGCGATTTCGTAATTGTTCCAATGTTCTTTAAGAGGTATAATATTTATGATTATATAAACATGGCAATTACGGAAATAGGAAAATCGAGTCCCTGTTATCTTTCCGCGTGGTAACTTTGTCATCGAGGAAGGAAGAAAATGCGAGAAAAAAATAATACCTACCTATAGATTCCTCCTTTTCCATGGACAATATTTCGTGACTCGGCTTAGAATCGTTCGACGATACGAAGGATTCGTTTAGCTACTTATTTCATTTCAACGTTCAACCTCGATGATAGACATAATCGCTGGGTGTACCATGTCGTGAGTTGCAATTTACGAAGAAATTACAGAGGGCAACGTTACGGGAGTGGGCAGAGGGCACGACAGGGAGCGAGGAAAACGCTCGATACGTTACGATTTTCTTTCGTGTCTTTTTTAAAGATCACCGATCTTACGTATACGGTTCCGTGTAGAATTCGAGCTACTTGAAATTTTGAGGAAGTCGATCGCACAGATTACTTTCTTTATTTTTTGTATATTTTCGATACGAATGAAGTTATTCTTTTGTCATATAGTACATCCTCTTGTTTTAACATTTACCATATAAATTACAAACTCGCTAAAAGGTAAAGAATATATGAGCCTTTTAATTTAACCCTTTGACTACGGCAGACTTTGAGACGTATCAGCAGTACGGTACGGTAGAAATTCAATCGCGACCTACACCGAGAACGGTGAAATTTTTCGTTGGGCGTGCATTTCCAAAAAAGTATATTGAAATAATCAAAACACTGAATTCCACAACATTAAATCTATATTATTTATTTATTCATTCGCATTCTGCATTGAATTGTTCGTGCACATATTCAAAAATTGACATAAACTTTTTTCCGGATGCCTATAGGCGTCCGTCCTACGGTATCATAAGATGAATTTTTTTAAGCGCCTTCAGGCGTCCTTAGCAGTCAAAGGGTTAAAAGTGATGTAAGTCTAAATTTGGAAAAAAAAAGCTTTAACGATATTTATAGTTGTAATCTGATCTGATAATCTTATTTTTTTATAGCAATTAGAATCATAAACATTGACTTATACCACTTTACAAATACACGGCTCATATAATTTTCACGTATTTACCAAACTCCATACGGAATACCATTTTTGGTACGCGCGGCCTTGTACGACGGTTAGTAAAAAATTGCTCGGCACTCGACGCACACCTGTTACCTGTGAAATTAACCTAACTACCAACGACAATTCTTACCTTTCGTGATTTAAAATAAAAATGTTCGCGTTAACCCGAAGCGCAAAGTGGAAGTTTCGTTTCGCGTTTATTTCTACGTTTTTCGAATTGAATTCCAAATTCGAAAATGCCCGTACTAAAACTCGCTATTCCCGTATCCATTATTCGAGATCATCGACTATATTTAAATAACGAGTTCGTGCCAAGCAGATTTCTCTATTCTACGAGTTTCAACGCTCGATTTATATTCGATAACGTTGATATCGTCGCGCCGCCGCGCCGCCGCCGCCGGTCCAATATTTTGCAATACGTTTTTCCAGTAAAATGTAACATAGAAAAGGAATCGCGTGCAGCTCGAAGCTATCTACTCGAAGCATAATGAGTTACCTCGTTATTTTGAAAAATTCGTGACACAATGCAGGGAACAACGGTACGAGATGACATTTCGCTACGCTTCACGGGGAATCTTCTCAAGATGATCTAAATCTTAAGCGAGGCGCAAAAGGTTCGATCTTCGATCGTTAATTTCTATGGATAGGTGAGTCTCGAATGGGAAAACGCAATATCGTTTTCAACGAGAACGAGCCATTTGCGGCGCGAGCACGTTTCGTTTGATTATACGTATCGAGTTATTCTCTCGATATCGATCCGCGAAAGCACCCTCGTATTTCCCGTCTCTCTTTCTCTTACACAAATACATACACACACTCGATCACAAGTATAGACGAACCCCTTCGGAAGAAACTTTTACAGTGTCCCACGTTTTTCCGACTCTTCGCTTTTTAAATACGACGCCACGTTCGAGAGCACACCGTTTTTTTGAATAATGCGTTGGAAAAGCATCGCCGGCGTTAGCTTTCGACGGTCACCGAGGGAATCCGAGCGGTTTATAACCCCTCCGACTTTTCCCCGGTGCCATTTGTCATTCGGCTCGTTTGTCGGTCCCGTGGACTTTCGCGAAAAGAGTACGGTACGGTGCGGTACGCGTTATGAATCGATTCGGTTTGCCGATAATCATCTTGACAGAAAAATAATACGTGTTTCTGACGTGTATTGCCGAGAAAGAAGATGAAGGGAAGTACAACGGAAGTAAAAGGAAAATACAAATGGAAAAAAGAGAACAAATTAAGGAAGGATTAAAAAGTAAAAGAGTACTAGGAAGGTAGTGGATATAGCACGTAACATACCTAATGGTTCGTCTACATAGAACGGTGCAACGTTAAAGAGAGAAAAGGAGAGAGAGAGAGAGAGAGAGAGATTGAGATAGAGAGGTCAGTGACCCGTGAAAAACGGAATATCTCGATAACGTTAACTTACGCTCTTTCTCTCTCTCTCTCTCTCTCTTTCTCTCTCGTTTTCTTTCTTTCTGATAATAACACCGAGAGAATTAATCACCTTAAAATAATAAGTACTACCAGCGCGAGAAAGACCTTTTTCCTTAGTTCAATTTAAGATCACCGAGTAAAGTCTAAGACGAAATCATAGCTGGTACATCGAGCTCCTAGCTGGAAGACACGGTGAATCTCCTTGCCATCGGTGTAATATACTCGGACAATTGCCGCGACTACTAATTAGATAGTTCAATTACCGCGGTGTATCGTAAGTGCACGGCAAGTTTGCACAAAGACTGTTCGCACGAGCGGATGTGAATCGATCGTCGCGATAAAGATAGCGCGGGTTTAGACAGAGAGAAAGGGGAGGGGAGAAGGTTTACGGTGAAGAAAGAGAGAGAAAGAGAAGGTTTACGGGGAAGATAGAGATAGAGAGAGAGAGAGAGAGAGACAGAGTTCAGAGAAGAGATGCGTTATTATTCAGACTAGCTATTGTTCGCACCGAGAACGAATTATTTTCTCTTTCGCATCGCTTCTCTCCGAGAGAGAGAGACACACACACACACACACAATCCCCTTGTCTCTCTCTCTCTCTCTCTCTTGCTTTAGGTCTATCGTCACGCTTACACAAGTGTAAAACGGCCGTGTAAAAGTGCCGTTGGAGTTTAAACTTACCGCGCTCTCCTTCCGCTCGTGCCCTTACGTATAGTGCAAAGACCGCTAATGCTATACTTGAACTTCGCGGCTGCTTCTGAATTCGTAATGTCGCGACGAACTCCTCCTCCTTTCCTTTGCTCTCTTCTTACCCCTCTTTGTCGTCGTCGTCGTCGTCGTCGTCGTCGTCGACAGGAATGGCATCGACGAGCATCGTCTCTTACACCCTCCCCCCCTCTCTCTATTTCTCCTCTA
Organism: Ancistrocerus nigricornis; assembly: GCA_916049575.1. Taxonomy (NCBI): domain Eukaryota; kingdom Metazoa; phylum Arthropoda; class Insecta; order Hymenoptera; family Vespidae; genus Ancistrocerus; species Ancistrocerus nigricornis. The sequence continues at coordinate 225,686 of OU696668.1, forward strand.
TTTCGTGTATACGTGCTACCCATGTATGTAGATACGTATGTTATACGTACGTTGTTTTATCGACGCGCGAATACGACCACTTAGCATGATTGAATTTTTAACCGTTCGATGTGTTTTTTCTCCCCTTGTCCTCGGCTTATCTTTTACGACCCCGGCGACCTTTCGATTTTTTTGAAAAAGAAAGATACGGTGGCTATACCGTTTAACGTGAAAAGTCATGAATTTTTATGAACGACCCAAGACGATATTTTGGGATATCGTCTTTTGGACGAAGTGGTGATCGGTTATTTGAAACGAAAGAGCATAATATTTTTGAGATTTGTTCGTAGGTTGGATTCATTTTGGTCGTTGTCTTTTTTTTTTCTTTCACCTTTCATGTATTAGGTCGAGTGAAAAATAATTTCCAATTTCGAGCGATAAATAATTTTAATCCATTCAATGCGCACTAGGATCGTCTCGACTAATGCTTTTATTTTTGTTTTTAATAGTTTATTTGTTCTTTATCTGGAATTAGAAAGGCCCTTTTAGTTCCAGAGAGGGTAACTTTGCAAAAACGGTTGCGCATTGGATGGGTTAAATAAAATCTCAATCATTATCTCTAATTTTAACCATTTATCTGATCCGATCAGAAGCAAGTATCATTAAGATATCGATGCATCTTTGCAATTTGCTCCCTGAAATGGAAATTATTTATAACTCGATTTAACGCATAGTTATGTTTAGTAAATGGGAAATAGGCAAAAAGAATTACCATCCGTTTATTCTCTTTCTCTCGCGCATATAGTCTCTCGGGCAGCACGTGCAGAGAGTACGCGATACTAACGCGAACGAAACGATCCGCAACTCACAAATAAATACAAAAGTAAATACGAGAGGATACGCGTAACGCGCGTATTATAATACCGGGTGATTTCGACGCGTGCCGTTCCGTCGCCATTTGCCTCCGTCCCCTCGTGAAACTCGTTTCGATGCTGAGCCATCGCGCGAGATGAGAGAAAGTTGAAAAAAAGATGCGTCGCCTTGGTCCGTATGGAAATTTCTCTATGTAAGTATATGCGCATGTGTAAGATCTCTTTCTCTCTTTCTTTACGGAAAGAGAAAGTATCGAAATCGCCGATACGTGGAATTTATCGTTGAATGTGGGTTCGTTCGAAAGTGGTTACCTCATTTGATTGTTTTTACATATCATAGTTTCGAGCAACGATTGATATTAACGACACGAGGAGGAAGAAGAGAGAAATTCTCGGTATCATCATTTTGGTCTTCGACCGCGAAATCGATGAGCCTCTCTCTCTTCTTCTTTCTCTTCGTTTATCTATCTCTTCCTCTTCCTTTGATCATCTCAATACGGATGATGAATCGCGCACGGTTGCGTCCAAAGGCCGTTTCACGAGCGCGTGCTCGCTTTATCTGCCAAACGCAGCGTCACGTTCTCGTTATGTTTTCGACGCCTAGTTTACCCGCGATACGACGATTACCACGAGAACGATTAAAGCGTGTTCGCGACGCGCGACTCACCGTGACAACGTTCAAAAACGTAGAATAGCTCGTTGAAGAGGCGGGAATTTTTGAATTTCCCGCGAAAAACTTGCCACCGAGCGAGTGCTTTATCAGGTGGGAAATTCAAAAGCTTCCTCTTCCTAGCAATATTTTTCATCTCGAGAAGCAATAAAAGCATCCCCCACCCTCTTTTTTCTCTCTCTTTTCGCCAATCGTTATTAAATTCCGCTGGTTCGTTCTCCAAGCTTGTAGCTACTCTCGAGCCGAACGTTTCCACTCTCTTGTTCTCGTTTCGCGGAACGATCGAGTAGCACG